>PVIR01006917.1:0-63479 GCA_004026965.1 Petromus typicus
CTCCTGCCTCTGCCTCCCGAGTGCTGGGATGACAGGCGTGAGCCACCACGCCCGGCACTGTGGTATGTGGTACTGGTTGCTGCTGGGTGTGGGTCTCCACACCCAGTATTGTTATGTGGTTACCGGGGAATCGAACCCGGGCCCTTGCGCTTGCAAGACAGGCGCCGGAACCACTGAGCTAACTCCCCGGCCCCTATTTCTCTTTTTTTGGTTGTGGGTTTTTTGCAAGACAATAGACAACTGCTCCTTTGGAATATTTTACCTCCTCCTCGTTTCAATTTTTCACTTGACTTCATTTTGGTCTGATTGGAAGAGTATTCTTCATTCCTATAGCAACGAGCATTTTGTTCCCTGTCCTCTCCTTTAAAAAAATCCAAACAGATACCCTTTATTGGAATAAGTAGAGGAAACAGGTGAGTCTATTTTTAAAACCTATTTCTCTCCTCAGTCTCTTGCCATCAAGTTAGAAGAAATATTCCTTACAATCTCACTTTCCTTTGCCATTGATTTTAATCTAAAATATACTTAGCCCTCTGGATCCATGATTCAGTAGCTGTGGATTCAACCAACCAGGATCAAAAATACTTGGAAAAAAATTTCACCATGGTGAACATTTCTTCTCATGTTTATTTGCTGCTTTTACTTTGAGAACATGTCTGAAAAATATCTGTACATTTCAGATACCCATTGTTGAACTGGGACCTTCCCAGGAGCCCAGGGGCCCAGGGCCACCACCTCATCTGTTGTCCAGTGACTCAGCCCAGCAGTTCTTGTGAGACAAACTTCTTCACAGATTTTCTGAAACAGATCACAGGTGGCCGTAGTTAGCAGAGAGCTATGACAAACATTTTTTTAAGAAGCCATCGAAAGCAAGAGGTGTGTGTATGAACAGAATGAAACATAGCCTTTTCTTGTTTTCTACTGTTTCCAAAAGCCCTAGCACAGCCAGGTTCCAAAAGAATAAGAGGTGCTTTCTGTGTTTGCAGTGCGATAGAGCAGAATGGGCCCAGCAAGTGGGATCTTACATTACGCTATGCCCGGAAACTTACCAAAGCAGCCCCAGCCTCTTGAGATAACCTGCCACTTACCCACAGCTCCTGTCAGTGTACTGCTAGATATTTTGCCTAACTTCTGTGCCTAATGATAGCTAAGGGAATGCATTTCATGGGACTGGATGTAGGTTCTCCATGGCTTCCTCTTTCAGTTGGGACATTAATGAGACAGTTATGCACCAGAACCTTACAAGGAGAGTGAACTACTTTCTATTAACTGTCAGCAAGTTATTTTAGGCAGCAAAATTGTGTGTCTTAATTGGAAATTATAAAAAATACCTGCAATAGAGAATTATTGATGAGGTCAATTTTATGAAGCATCTGATATAATACCTGACTTTTTTGTTTGTTTGTTTGTTTTGGTTTGGTTTGGTTTGGTTTTGAGACAAGGTCTCGCTTTGTGGTTCAGGCTGGCCCTGAGCTCAGCCTCCAACTCACATCACAGCAATCCTCCTGCTTCTGCCTCCTGAGTGCTGGGATTACAGGCGTCAGCCACCACGCCCAGCATGGTGGTATGTGGTACTGGTTGCTGCTGGGATGAGTCTCCACGCCCAGTATTGTTATGTGGTTACTGGGGAATCAAACCCGGGCCCTTGCGCTTGCAAGACAGGCGCCGGAACCACTGAGCTAACTCCCCGGCCCAATACCTGACTTATTTTTAATTGTATTATTTATATGTTTCATATTTACTCAGTAAATATCTCATCATTGACATCATAATCATCAACATCATTGTCATCATCATTATCATCCCCATATTTATTATTTTCCAACTGGAAACCATAAGCTTATGTATGGTTGCTGCAGCAGGAAACTCTACTATTAATTTAAGAGAAGATTAAATTTTTATTAACCCCTTTAGATCTGAGTTTCTTTTAGTTTAGCAATTTGTTTACTATCTCAGTATACTGGGACTCAATGCTAAAATAAAATGTCATTGATAAGATAAAGCATGTGCTTGGATTCAGAAAGAATTGCTGTTAAATTCCATTTCTGCTACTTGCCTGCTGTGTCATTATTTTCAAATGGGTGGGTCACTGGCCTCCTGGCAATTCAGCTTTCCCCTGTAGATTTGGAATAACAGTCCTGCCTTTATAGATTTAATCTATGAAACAGACCAGATTAGGTGCGTGGCAAAGCCTGGAGTTGTGCCTGACATGTCAGTGTGAGTCCATATATTTCGCTCCTACTGAAATCTTCACTACCACTATTGGGCACCAGATACAATGCTGAAAAGACATTGGTTTCAGGGCCAGTTTGGGTACTTAGAGCTGCAAAACAAGCAATCCCAAAATGTAGCAATTTAAGGTGATGATATCATTTGTTTTTCTCAAAAATCTGCACTTCAAGCAAAGCTTGGTAGGGGTGGCTCACTGCTACTCTCTGGGTGGCTTTCAGTGGGATGGCTTCACTTGAAGCCCCAAGATTCACTTTCTAGGTGGTGCTGACTTGCCAAGCTGGTGCTGGCTGTTGATGGGGGATCACCCTGGACTGGGAGCCTCGGGACTTGGGTTGTTTCTACCTGGGCCCCTACATGGCCTGCGCAGGCACCTGAGAGAGGAACCATGGAGCTTTGAGGACAAGCATTCCAAGAAAAGAAGCAAGGTGTACTGGATGTACTTTCTCAACTCAGCCTTGAAAGTCACATTGTGTCACATGTTTTGGACTCTATTCATGTCAGCATTTGCAAAGATGCACTTGGCCCCATGGGGAAGAAACAGAACTCACCACTCAATAGGAGGAATGCCAAGGTCAGACTTTAGATGCAATTGTCATTAATAAATATAATCTGCCACAGAAGGTATGTTCCCAAGCTAATAATACCTGTTAGGCTTATTGATGCAACCACTCAGACATAGTATCATTTGGCTACTCGATAAACCCTCAGTCCTTGGAGACTGAAGTGCATGAAGACTCTAGAGGCCAACTTCAAATGTCCAAAGCCAGCCCTGCCACTTACTGAGTCATGAAACTTTAAACAAATAATTCCATTCATTGCTTTCCATTCTTATATGTAAAATAATATTGTATTTCATTGAGCTATTATGAAGGAGTTGGTGAGGGTACCTTACTCATAGTAAGCAGCTCAATTTATCTTTACTCATCATATTTGCTATCTCTTTAGATGGCAAAATAATTACCCTAGCTCTTGGTAAAATAGGAACAGCTTTTCCAAAGGAAATCTGGAAAACAATCCATGGAAGGAAACAGAAACCACAGCATCTCTCATCTTGCAGCCGAGTAACAGAAAATAAATGGTGGGGTCAGACAGATTCACTGCGTACCCAGGCTCTGCACTGTACCAGCTGTATTCGTCCATCCCCATTACTATAATGAGTACTTGAGTTATGATAACTTTATAAAGAAGGGTCTTAATTGGCTCACAGTTTTAGAGGCTCAAGGGCACAGTCTCAGCACTAGCTCAGTCCCAGTGCAGGCCACAGGGCCAGTGGCATCATAGCAGCAGAGCAGCATAAGGGAGAAAGAGATTGCTTCTCAAAGTGGGGAAGCAAAGAGACTGGGTGAAGCTAGGCTTCAGCATTTTTTTTCAATTGAAATCTTTATTGGTACATCACATATACACATCATGATTTCACTCCACAATGGGGATTTGTACCAGTATAAGACACAACTTAATTCTCATTTTTTCCCATAGCCCTACCCACCCTACCACCCCCCCATATACATAAAATTTGTTTCCTTTCTTTTTTGTTATAATCTCATTATTTTTCCCCCTTCACCTATTTCACTTTGAGGATTTTCTATTTCACAATATATAATATACAATTCTAGAACTCATTTACATCTTTATTTTCTCATACCACAGAAAAGATGTGCTATTTACCTATCTGTGACCTATTTATTTCACTTATGAGGATATCCTCAAGATATGTCCATTTAAGTATAAATAATTCAAACATCATTTTTTATGTCAGAGTAATACTCCATTCTGCAGAAGAACCACAGATTTTTTTATCCAGTCTCCAGGTGATGGACATTTTGGTTGTTTCCAAGATGTAACAATGATAAACTGAGCTGCTATAAACATGGGTGCACATATGTCACTGTGATATGAGTCTTTTAAGGCTTCAGCTTTTTAACAAGCCTTTCACAAGAGCCATCCAGGGTCTTCTGGAAAATATCTCATCCGCTTATCCCTTCCAAAGGCAGTCCTCCATGAAGACCTAACGACTTCCCACTAGACTCTGTCTCCCAAAGGTTTTACACCATCTCCCAACATCACCACCCTGTGAACCAAAGTTCCAGTGCATAAGAGATGAATCAGATCCTAATGGTAGCACTAGCACCAACTTCAGGAAAGTCATCTCATCTTGTTGAAGCTGCTGTATGTGTAAGAGCCCAACAACTGTTATGAGCACTAAATCAAAGACGCCTGATTATGTCCTATTACTCAGATGAAAAATAGATTGGAGTAAATAAAAGCATCAAGAATTTCTAGGAGAAGTATGTGTTAGAAGGTCATTTGTGGGATGGCATTTATCTTAATGAGAACTTGCATAGGCAAAAAACTTGCAAAATGTCTTGCAATATTGATACTCTGTCTGAAAGTGCATTTGGAGCTGGCCAAATGGGACGTATCTTTTTGCTTGACTGTGTGTGTGTACCTTGGTGGTGGAACCCTTCTGTGTCATGATAATATAGTGAGAAAACCTTCACATGAGAGGGAAGACAGTCAAAGCAGAGCCAGGGAGACCCATAGTAAAGCCAGCCTAGTCTTAAGGGGATGTCTTCCCGGCTGACAAGGCCAATCAGTGATGCAGAGAGGAGAAGCCTGTGTTGTGTTAGAAATAGTTTGACCAAACTTTTGTGTTCCAGTGCTGCAGTATTTTTGAAAGATACAGGTTCACTCTGGTATTTTACCTTCTAACTGGAACTCACCTGAGTGAAAATAAAGGAACCCCTTGCACTGGGAAACCTGTGCTTTGAGAACTGAATGTGACTTGGAATAGCAGAGGTGGCAGCCACCCCTGGATCACTAAGAAATGCACACCTTTCCCAGACACCTACCACCAGCTGTCTTTGGCCTGCTGCTGAGTCACACATGGCCCTTTGCAGAGAAGAAACTGGGAAGAAAGGAGCTCTGAACACAACTGCTTTCCCTCGAGCATAAAGGTGAAGAAAACACCATTTCTTCCTCAGAAGTATGATGCGATTTCATTACATTACCTCTCTGTAATGTAGTGCTTTGCACCACATGCAACCCAAGCATACGGCATACAATGCTCTCGTGGCCTACGCGTGTCTTCTGTGGGCTATGCCCAGAATCTGCTGGCACATGAGGTTCTTCCCGCTGATCAGTTGTGTCCAAGTTTCCAACAACTCACTGAATTAGAAGCAACTTTCTGACCCAGTATTTTAGAAGTGCTCACATCATACAGCATATTTAGCAGGTGAGGGAGCCACGGCTACTACCCTTTTCCAAGTTTTTATGGGAATTTGCAACATACATAAAAGCATGAGACTACTGAGTACCCCACCCCATCACCTCTCTTCAACACTTCTCATCACAGGGTCTGGCTTTCTTGCTCCACAGCACACTCACTCTCCTCTCCACACCAGGACCCACTCAAAGCCTTTAGCTATTTCCCTGTACCCCTCTCCTGTCTTCAGTGTGTCTTTAATCTCCAAAGATCTGCACCTCCAACTCCCCTGCTGAGCCCTGTCCTTGACTCTAGCGCTGCCTCCTTCTGGAAGACCTGGGTGTTCACATCTTCAGCAGTAAGGGTTGGCTAGTGAGGGTGTACGTTCATACGGGAGAGGCCGGCTGCCTGGTGTGAAGGAAGAGCCAGTCTGAGGGGAGCACAGCTTCACTGCCCCCCAGGTGGTAAGTCTCAGCAGAAGCTAACTTCGAAGCAGCCTTTTGATTAGGGCTTGATTTCTTTCCCTCCCTGCCCTGCTCCCACCACCAGTTTCATGCAGCACTTTCAGAAGTCATTCTTTGCACCTAAATCCTCACCTTGGGCTCTGCATCTGGGCACCTTAACCGAAATGTGGCCTATCATCAGCAAAATCATAAAGATTGGATTTTGCCATAATTTCTTTTAGCATGTATTATTAATAATACTTTTTCTTCTTTTCTCGGACTTATCACCACGCTGTTATTACATATAAAAATTAGCAAGCCCTTAATACCATTGAATAACATTTCAGAAATGTCTACATATTGGAGTCCATGAGGTCCTCACATGACCTAGGGTGAATATGTTTCTGTTACAGTTGGATCTGAAATATCCCCCAAAGCCACATATCTTAAGAGCTAGGTCCCTGCTATGGTGCTTCCAGGAGGAGTTGGACACTTTAAAAGGTGGGTCTTCAGTAGGGTAGGGGATTGTGAGACCCTGGACTATTTTTCTCTCTCTCTTTCTCTCTATTGCTTCCTGGTCACCACATGTACAGGTTTTCTGTGCTATGTGTACTCACCACAATGTGCCAACAAAGGCCCAGAGCAACTAATTATGGACTAAGCCTCCAAAATAAACCTTTTCTCCTTATAAGTTGATTGTTTCTGGTCTTCGCTACAGTAGAAGAAAGAAGGCCAACATGGTTTCTTTTAAGGATTCCACTTCTCATTTGACTATCTAGTGTTTCTTGAAGAAATCATATCATTTGTCCTTGAGAGTTCCCCATATGATGATTTTGACCAATTACATCTCTGCAGTTTAGTGTAATGTTTATCCTTTGCTATAAGTATAAATTTAACTGCTTGATTAAATTCAGCTTTCTTTTTCTTTTTCTTCAAAAGTATCTCAGGTAGGCATCTAAATTTCTTGTTGCCTGGCATCAGAAGTCTCAGAATCCTAGTTCAGGTTTTGCCACACAAATTCATGTATTATGTACTAATTAAGTACTCACATATCATTTACACTCAAGCCTCTCTCTGGTGTATCGAGTGTAAGCATAAAGATTCTGGCATACTGTTCTGGCCTACAGAGAAGAGTCACTGGAGCATAGATATGCTTGTGGGGGAAAATCTGAAGACTGATATGAGACAACTGATGAACACCATCTGTTTCTCAGGCCAACAAAGAAGATCCAAAACAGAAACATTAGCAGAGAGAAATATTTGTATGTCAATTCAGTGAACACACCTATTTAAAAACCCTAACAAATAAACGTTAAAAAAACCAAAAACTCTTTCACTTACTTGCTATTTAAAAGTATTGCCAAATTCACATGATTGATAACAAAAGCCATAAATTTGTCTTGATTTATGTTTGTGTGCAACCCACTGCCTAACACATTCTTGAGATCTCAGTAGTCATGGGGCAAGTATAAATGAAGGATTACTGGCAGAGGGATTAGCTGAACTGGCACAGGTGAGAGAGTAAAAGGTGCCAAAGGAGATAACAGCATCTTAGCTGGGCCCAGCTTCCTGGAGAGTAAGAAAAAAGGTGGTAGATAAATACAGCAAAGGGAACAATTTCCCACTGCAAGCACCAGATGGTACCATTGATCCGGAGCATCCAAAAATAGGCAGAACTCTGTAGCAAGGGAAGAGAGTTGGTCTGAGCATATCAGAATGGAAATATATTTTGGTATTTGGTAATTTGCATGACTCAGCCAATTGGAAGCTGGATTTTTATTTCTTTTTTCAGTTAAGGAGAGACTCTTGGAAGCGGGGCGGGCTCTCTTCCAAGGAAGCAAATATTTCAGCAGCAATATAACTTGAATAGATCATGGCCAGAAAGCTAGTCTTACTTTTACAGCAAGTGGATATCACTTTACCTCTTGGCAAGAGACTCTGTGCTCACTGCAAAGAGAAGCAATAGCTCACTCATTCTGCCTAATCCGCACCACATAATTGAAAATATCTGCCCAGGCTCAGAGTTCAAGCCATTGGGTTGTTTTTTTCTTTTGTTTTGTTTTGTTTTTACTAATACATAAAATGGTCCACTAATTTATTGTTTTATAAATAAAACTTAATGATGGGAATCATATACTTACAAGGAATCAGCAAAAACAATCTTATAGTCATAAAATTACAAGTAACTTTTTGTTACCCACATAAAGTAGGAGCAGACCTATTAGCAGTCCTATAAACTGGAAGGACTAATGGACACTTGTCCCTGTGTAATTTCTATGTATCTAATCTGTGTGTGTCAGTCCAACCAGATCTCCTACCCATCCTCGTCTTCTAGATGTGGACTTAATTTTCAAAATTGAGTCATAGTCTCACGAAAGTTTATTAATAAAATTTGTGGTAGTATTTACAAATTTTAAGTGCAGAACTTGATAAATTTTTAAGTATAGCATACCTTAATGTGACCACCAAGGAGGGATATGGATATGTCTGTTTTCAGACACAAAGTTTTTCACTCCTTCCCTGAACAGCATCCTTCCCCCAAAGTGAGTCTGACTTCTAGTGCCATCTGTATTTGAGATGCAGAAACAGATCTCAGTAGTCATGAGATCTTTTGTCCTTGACTTATTTCACTGAACATTGTGTCTATGGGATTCATCCATAATACTCACTGAGTTTATTTTTCATTGTCATGGGCAATCATACTAAGACAACAAATTATTTCTCCACTATAGATATGATACCTGTTTGGACTGTTTCCAATTTTGGTGATTTGTGAATAAAGCTGATCTGATCATTCTTTTGTTTGTTTGTTTGTTTGTTTGTTTTTGTTTTTGTTGTTGGTTCGGTATCAGGGATAAAACTCAGGACCTTGTGCTTGCCAGGCAGATATGGTGCCTCTGAGCTACAACCCCAGGTGCTCTGATCCTTCTTGGACACACCACTTGGTGACTTTAAGTACACACTTCTGTTGAGAGGGATTTCTGGGTCACAAGGGAGAAAAATGTTGAGTGTTTCTAAGTGCCGAAAAACAATTAGATGCAGTAGATGCACCAGTCTTAAAGTAGTTGTCTCCCCAGTATTCACTATCACTCACTTTTTGACAGCTTTTCTGGAAGGTGTGTGGCATTGTTCCATTGGGGCTTTGATTTCAATTTTTTATACTGTTCATATTTTTTGGCAAGTCATGTGGACAATACTATTTGATGCAATACTTCCAAGCCTTTTAATCATTATTAAAGTCAATTATTTTTATAATTGATTTATAAGAGTTTTAAAAAATGTATTCCGAACATGAGTCCTTTGTGGGACTTACGTGCTACAAATATCTCCCGGGAATTGCTTTTTTACTTCAACAGTCTTTTTATAAGTTTTAATGAAGTGTAGTTCATTAATATTTACTTTTATTATTAATGCCTTTTGTGCTCCATCTTAAAAACCTTTGCTATCCCAATATCATGAAAGTATTTTTGTCTGTTCACTTCTAAAGCTTAATTGCTTTAGGTCACTATTTGTGCTCTATCTCAAATAAATTTTTCTGTATGTTGAAAGGTAGGGATCAAAGTGCATTTTTAAATACAGATTTTCAATTAACCCAGCACAAATCATTGAAAAGTTCAAGTGACTAAATTCAGTATGATGAGCCTTTTAATTAAAAATTTTTTGATTTTATCTTCCATTTCTATTATTTCTGTTAAGCAAGGGTAGATTTTAAATTTTATAAGGTATTGTTCCTATACCTACCGGAAAATTGTGATTTTTCTTTTTTTATTCAATGTAGTGCAACTCCTAGTCTTTAAAAATTAAAATAACCTTATCTGATATAGTAAAAACTATTTTTCTCTGTACTCATACTGAACAGTGCTTTGATCAGAGATGCGAGACTTTTTCCCAGACTGACCAGTTTTCCAAACTCAGCTGAGTGTCCCTACTTCAGGTCACTCCTGACACTCTCCAGTTTGGACACGTGGAGCAGTTAAGATCACAGTCCCATGACACTGTCTCCAGACTTAAATGTGGATGATGGAGTAGTTCTCAGGTTACCCACAAAGTAGTCTAAATGGCTACAAATCAGAAGTCCCTACAACCCACTTCTCTGGTTTGATAATTTGTTAGAGCCATTTACAGAAACCAGGAAGGCAGTTAATTTACTCTTTGACAATTTGCTACAAAGAATATTTTAAAGGATATAAGTGAACAGCCAGATGAAGACACGCATGAGGTCGGGGTGGCCAGGGTCCTGGGAGGAGCTTCTGTCCAAGGGGAGCAGAGGTGCGCTCTCCTGGCCCATCAATCCGCACTTCAGAGCTGATGATTTTTATCACAACTTCCATATGTAGGCACATGTAACCATTAACTCAGTCTCTGGCCTCTCTCTCTTTGATAAGGAGTGATGCTAAAATTCCCAATCTTCTAACCGTGGCTTGATCTTTTTGATAATCAGCACCCACCCAGGGCCCCATCAAGAGTGGTCTCATTAGAATGAAAGATATTATTGCCCAGGAGATTCCAAGAAGTGAGGAGCTCTGTGTCAGGCACTGAAATCAAAGACCAAGTATTACAACAAAAGTTGTGTCAAGCAATCTCAAGTCTCAGGACATTACAAGGGTTTTAAGAACTCTGTGCCAGGAACAAGGGGCAGAGATCATATATACATATATTTTCTATCACACTTATAGTCTTATAAATTAAAATTACTAAGAACATACTAACCCATATATAGTTAGATTTGGCTTACTAATACTTTGTTTTGAAATTTTACTAATGCATCCATGGTTATACTGGTCTGTAAATTTCCTTTTTGTACTGATTCTCTTGGGTTAACATCAGGGTTATTCTAGCTTCACAGAATGAATTAAGGAATCTGTTCTCTTTCTCAACTGTCTGGATGGACTTGTATATGACAAGCATCGTGTATTTTTAACTAGAGTGTGCTTGCACTGCACAGTGATGATGTCCATGTTGGGAAACTGACACATGCATATAGCATATCTTGATTATTATCTGTTTCTTTATCCACCTCTCCTTTACTTCCTCCCTCCCTTTCCCCCTTCTCTACCTCTGAGAGTCTGACTTGGAGTTTTCCAACATAGCTCATTTTTATGTATTTATTTGTATTTTAGGTTTCTCATGTAAGAGAAACCAGGTGATATTTAATTTTTTTGTTTCTAGTTATTTTGTTTACCACCATTATCCTGAGTTCCATAATTTTCCTGCAAATGACATGGTTTAATTCCTCTTTGTGGTTGAATCATATTCTATTATGTATACACACACATTTGCTTTATTTAGTCAGCACTATGTACTTCTTAAACATTTGCTGGATCTGCCTAACCACACCTCCTTGTAATCAGAGAATTTTGTTTCTCACAGATACGCAATAAAAGGATATTGACTGTGAAATCACAATAAGTAAAAAAGATGCTCTTGATATACATATATATAGTACACCCATAGAAAAAGAAAACTATTGCAATCCATGGTCTTTTTGTAGTTCCTTCCCAGAACCCATGAATGTTTATCAGCATTCTTATGTACCTGAAAAAGGAATATAAAGATTTCCCTGAAATTGTTAGAAACTGTTCCTAAACTTATGCTAATCTTCAGAGACATAAATGATATGACAGCTGCCAGTTAGAGTCAGAATTCATAAACAGCAAATGGTAGAATTTTAGTTCAATCCTAATGCTGTTGAAAGCCCAGAATGAAGAATGGAAATCAATGCACTCGGTAACCAATAGAATATCTTCATTGCCTTATGACATTTGGCATGTGACACCTCCTAGGGACAAGGACCAAATAGATATTACTGGATATGCTGCAGTTGATAAAATAGTAAAAATATATCCCTGAGAAGAGACAACACAGACCTGAGAGATGCTAAGGATGATTCTTATGAGAAATCTCTTTACTATGCTAGCTTACTAATGCAAAAGCCAGGTAGGTTGTGAGGAAATGACAGCAGACTCTCATGCACTTGATCAGATGCTAAGGCAAATCACAGGAAATACTTCAGATGCAGTGTCTTTACTGAAACAAGTCATGCAGTACCTGGTACAAGACACATGTGAGCGACCAGTCAGTGTGATATCTCCACTCCAAACAGAAGGAGCTTGTATTTATATGGCAGGGACAACAATTTTCTTTTACAGCGTTGTTTAACAGGTACATAAAACTTTACTACGTTGTCTCACCGCTATAAATTCTCTCATTCTCTTTCCCAATAGAATTGGTGGAATCTCATACCCTTCCAGTAGTTCGCAGAACACAATGATGGTTTTCTTAGATACATCTAATGATACCAAATGAATCTGTTGAGAAAAGAGTTTGAAGCAATCTAAATAGTCTCATCAAATGAATGACGAGAGATAAATATTGAGAAAGCTTCAGGGCTTGCCATAAAGATAAAGTTACTGTACTTGAACTTTCTTGGTCCTAATGTTGAAATTCTTAGAGACAGATTGCTAAACTTGCTTCACTCACAATTAAGAGACCAGCTACATTAAATTTTGCAAGCCACTTATGCCATCATTTGTCGTATTTCTCTGACACTTTCAACAGTTGTCCCCTAAAGTCTTTCTATCAACACCACAGTCTGTGAGTTAATGAAAGGCTTATCAACTGCCATAGGTTACTGTTAAGATTTATATCCAGACACCCCACTAAAGCCTCATGTACCTATAACTGGGGATCTGGGGAAATAAGTGGATCACAAAGGTGTGACACTTCTCAGTGGATTATCTGAGCCCCTGTGCTATACTACCCTGACTTGGAGCTGGCCAACAATTGACGAACAGTCCTATGTACTATCAACAGAAACTTTTTTCTCCGGAGTTGCAGATGTCAGATATTGTGTCTCTATGACAAGATAGTAACTGAGACAATTACATGTGACACAGCCACCAGTCAGAGACTATTTGATAGCTAAGGAAGTGAGGTGATGAGACCACAAGATATGCTGTCTTGCAATGTGAGCCAACATCCAGAAGCAACTTGTTCCACAGGGCAGCAGAACGTCCCCTGAAGGCAGGGTGGCAGTGCTACATGGCTAGCAGACAACACCTTTCAAGACTGAGGCTGTCCTTCAGGATGTGGTATGAGCTTTAGCCAGTGGCCGACATACAGCAATTTCCCTCAAAACCAGAGTGGATAGGTTTGAGAATCAAATTAACAAATAACAGGAAGAATTACTATTTCTTATTCTGTAAGCTTGAGATCTTCATACCTAAGAAAGGAGTATGTCCACCAGGAGACCCAATTATGATTGTGGTGCAGTAGTAACTGATCATGTGACTTCCCATCATGCTGAACCAAGTAGAAAAAAGCATGGCTATACTATCTAGGGTACACAATGTGTTTATATAAAACTTAAAGAGCTCAGACACCAAAAAGGAATATTTGAGTGACTTCACTGGGTAGAGCACCCTATTCAACTAAAATACTGGCAAGAGTAAGAGGGAATGAAATGATCAGTAGAAGACAATACCTGGCTCCCAAGTAACACCATATAGGCATCTATCAAATTGAGGCTATGACAACTGTGTTCTTTATTTATTTTATCCTCCCCCCTTTTCCAGTGGAGCACTAATAGTGGCTAATGCCTTCTATTTCTTCTTTTCTATCGAATGGTATGAACATTTTATTTTTTAATTTTTTATTGTGAAATAGGTGCATTTTATGTATACATTATAATCATACTCAGCATGGAGAATTTGTACCAGTATACGACACAACTTAATTCTCATTAACACCTTATATGTCATGTGGAAGTACAACTCAACTCATGGCATTTCTGGATGATAGGATAGCTGAGAGGGCTTCTCTTATCCTCGGTGTCTAATATAAAACCATTTTCCTAAGGTGAAGGAAAAAGTGAATGTTGAAAGGAAGTGATTTAGGCAGCAGCAGACATTTGTTCTTTGATCCATACCCTGACCTTTCCCATGCCGGTTCCTACTGAGCTCCAAAAGGCTCCTTTGACCTTTGGTTTCTGATCTGTAGCTTCCCTGGGAAAGAGGGAGGACAGAGTAAAGTAGGGACACTCTTTTTCCTAAGCCACCCTGTGTAGTTTCTGAGTGCTGTTCTGTCCTCACTGCAAGAGTTTCTGCTTCTTTCAAGGTTGACCTCTTTATGCCACTCTCCTCTCCCTTCCTTCACCAGTAGCCACTCCTTCCTGTCATCATTGTGAGTCAGGTGGTGTAAAAAGCTCTGCTGGTTCAGGCTCAAGTTCCATCCTTCTCCCATGTGGTTTCCCATGTCCTTAGTTGAGGGCACGATCTTATTACTGGGACCATAGATTGCTGTAGATATCTATATTCTCTTTCTACTTGCAAACCTACAAAGTTATTGAAATGATCCTAAGTGACTCCTTTTTTCCTTTCTTCTTTTTATTTTAGCACATAGCAAGAAGAATCTCTTCATCAATTTAACCTTTATAAGGTGGTGTCCAGTAAAAATCCCAGACAGGAAATTATAAGCAGCTTGGCTTACCTAGTGAGAAGAGGCAAGGGAAAGGACAAACAACACAAATTAATATCTTAAAAAGTACCTAATCTGACGTAGATTTTCCAGGTTGAGCATCTGCCTGATTCTAACCTGGACAAGGATCTCCGCCTCCACTCAATGGTCTCACCCATAGCGTTTGGCAGTAAACATCTAATCAAATGACAGATGCGTTTAACTTCTAGCAAAAACCTGAACTGATTATCTGCTGAGACTCAGTGTTAGGAAGGATCCTGAGAACTGATCCTCACTCTCCGGGAATGTTGTAATTGACTGGTGATCACCAGGGGTAGTGACTAAAAACAACAGCAGTGAAGAGCTGTATGTTAATGACTCCTTATTCATTCTCTGTCCTTACCTATAAGGTAACCCTGCTCTTGACTACTTAATGCCAGTGTGTACACGTGGCATTCTCCTCCTGCAGAAAGACCAAGTTGAGAGGCTATAGCAGAGAGCATGGCTTGGAATTCTACTACCCATTTCTATGTAACAGTGTAGTAGAAACTTATTCCATCCAAGTTCCTGTAAAAACTACCCTGCACAGGCACTGGGAAACAAAGCAGATATTCTTTATAGACTTAAATTCTATCTAGACATCTTTACAAAGGTTTCTATCACTGGCTTTTTAAAATAAATAATATATTTTTGTATATAGATGAAGTGGAAAATAATGAAGTACTCTGCTCTGTTTTTTTTACCTTCTTTCATCTGTACTCTTCATCGATTTTCTCAGGTCCCCTAAGGCAAGTTCAAAGACATCTACATTCTGGTTGTACCCAGTTCTGGTTCTGGTCCTATTCTTGAACTGCAGAAGGAGCTGATAGCGTTGGCCTGGCTGCTTCTCCCTGGAACTTGGCCCTCTGCAATATCTGGCTTAGGAATGAGCTGTCATGTTGCCTTTTCAGCTCAACTGGGGCTCTGATTCTCTTACTCATTGCTATGATGAGCCTATTCTCTGGTTCATTCCTTCTGCCTTCTCGGTGATGAGGTCCTTGGTCACTTTCTTGCAGAAACGGCTTTGTTACTCCTTTAAAATCCTCTCATGTAAATTATCCAGCACCACCATGAATACCACAAGTCCCCTCCTCTACACCGCCTTACCTGCAGAGGCCATGTGGCACCGTGTCAGAAGCCCTACCCTCTCATGGCTAGCTGTTAGATGAGCCTTAGATCTTATCTATACTGCTGCCTCTTCTTAGAGTAAGTGCCACTAGGCCCTGTCTAATTGGGCTGAGTGAATTGGATCATGAAGACCTAATCTGTTTGCTTCCATATTGCTATTGTGAAGCTGTAAAGATTTATGCAGCCTAAAACTTTAGAACAAAAACTGTCCAGGGGACCAGAGAGGTGAACTACATAGACCAGGTGCAAATTCTGCAAGTAGCAGATAAATGCTTGGTGAAAGAAAGGTAGACTCAACCTTTGCCACTTGAAGAACAAAATCTAGACCTTGCAATGCCTCTTCTAATGTTATCAACTGGTTCAGAAAGTTTCCAAGCTCCTCTAAATCATGTCATGGTATGTGATTTCCACCTTAACATAATAAAGTGAGAGATAATATTTTAGTCCTATAACTTCATTTTTCTAATCTCAGGTATTTCAAAAGTTTAAAACACTTGGCATATAGTGAAGAGATGATTGTGAATATCACTGTATAAAAGAAAGGAATATATTTGAAAAAAGAAAAACCATCTTTCTTGGCTGAGTAGGATTGAACACAAATTTAAAATAAAACTTTATTTCAAGCTACATTTATTCCCTATGAAATGAGCTAAAAGTAAGCAAATGAATCATCAGTAAGATGAGTCTAGCTCTTTAATCACCATCCTCACCATTGCTAATTGACTCTTCAAAGCACGTTGGCTTCGCTCCCTGAGGCACACTGAGACAAATATACAACGCATGTCTCCTTATGATGAAAGATTTCACGTTTGAAATTAAAAGTGCTCATAAATTCCAACAAAAGCAGAGTATGACATCTAAATAAGAGACCAAAACCTCCTAGTGGAGATAATGGCATTATCTGCTGATTCACAGAGGTTTCAAACCAGAAGTCTCCCTATTATTACCAGGATCTCAGTGAAACTCAGGAAGTCAGACTGTCAACATTTTTAAGTAACATAATGAAGGTAGACCAGAAGCCACAAGACAATACCTATGAATTATCTCAAAACTGCTTTTTTTCCTGTTATTTCTGAGTCAGATTTCTGATGATAATTAAGCTGCATCAGAGTCAACTGATTTGGTCGTTAAGACTATCAAACTAACCAGATGTTCCCATTAATTGCTTGGCAATTGATCTCAATTTTTTATGGTGTAGTTGATTCATTAGTACATCCTGATTTGTTTTCCAAGGTAGAGATGGTGGTATGAATAAAGTATTCTCAGTGTATGGAAAGTGTCCCTGGGCCTTTTTCAGCTAGGAATCTCTGAATTTCATTTTCATATTCATAGAGGAAAAGAATGTGAAAAAGCTAAGTTTGAGCCCAGATGAACCAAATTTTAATGCTTTGTGTGATACACCTGTGAATGAATATTAATCAAAATAGTGACTGAAGAAGCAAGCACCTATTGTAAAGGTCAGCTGGACCATTTAAAATATTTTTTGTTCCAAAACTTAGCATTTGGAGTGAGTCATCTGTATCTACTAAGAAACTTCTAAAGACACAATTTTCCCCATTGATCTGCAATTCTAATAGTTTTGGCTGTAACTAAATAATATACATAAAAACATTTTGAAGTGATAAAATATTTTTAAATTATATTTTAAGATATAAATTTTCCCTGATTATAACAACAGGTTTATGAAGTATTGGTCTGATTGAAACAAAAACTAAATTGTATTTTTATAAAGGATTGAGGATCTAAAAAGGCAATTTTTAAAATCTTGTTTTTCAGTGTTAGCAATTAAACCAAAGGTCTTGTGCATGTTAGGTCAGTACTCTACCAGTGATCTACATTTCCAGACTAGATGAATTTTAGTAATATTAAAAGATAGTAAGATATAACTATAAAATATAATGGTCTATAGGGTTAGACCAAATGAATATGTTAGCATTTTTATTTTTTTTTTATTTTTTTTTTATTATCTTTATTGGTACATTAAATATACACATCATGATTGCACT
This sequence comes from Petromus typicus, assembly GCA_004026965.1. Taxonomy (NCBI): domain Eukaryota; kingdom Metazoa; phylum Chordata; class Mammalia; order Rodentia; family Petromuridae; genus Petromus; species Petromus typicus. The sequence goes on from PVIR01006917.1 coordinate 17,505, forward strand.
CCATAATGGGGATTTGTACCAGTATAAGACACAACTTTTAAGAAATTAAAAATAAAGGAAGACAAAGGAGAATATGGTTTGACAGTTTAAGTTGTCCATTTCTTTTTTGTTTACTTATTAAAATCTATAATTCCCAAACTGTATCCTTTGCTCTTGTTTACTCCATAGTGCAACAGCATAGTATACTCTTAGAAGCTTCTCCTTTACTCCTCTGCCCATTCCCACTGCTACAGTCCCATAATCTTTAATAAATGTAGCTACTTACTACTCACTATGAAATGTGCACTTGGCAATTCTTTCCTTGTTATACAAAAGAACCTGAAATATTTTTAGCTCATTCAACTATATATAAACATATATATGTGTATATATATCACATTATGTCTCCTAAATATCTATTATTATTACTTATTGATTAAAAATAAAATTAAAATAAAGGTAAGCAAAGGGCTAATCTCACAAGAGACTTGTCAGTCAGAAGAGAGCTGGACATGGCTGGTGACCACAGAAGTCTTTGTCCTCCAGTGGTACTCAGAGCCGTGGAGATGACTAAGATTGTTCCACAGTGGAGTAGAGGGAAGTGATAAGAAAAGTAAGCCTATGACTGACCTCCAAAAATCTCTGAAAACAAAGAGACTGATAAAGGAAGAGGAGTCAGTGAAAAGAATTAGGATAATTAGTGAAAGGAAAAACAAAGGAGTCTGGGAAGCAAGATCCTTTTGCAGCCAAGGGATAAGGATCTTCCAGATGGGGTCATCTGTGGCTCCAGGGTTCAAAATCCCTGGGGCCAAGGATTTAGCTCAGTGGTTCTGTCTTGCAAGTGCAAGGGCCTGGGTTCTATCACAGTAATCACGAACAACAATGCTGGCATTGAGACTTACACAATCAGAACCACATACCACAGTGCCAGGTGTGGTGGCTAACACCTGTTATCCCAGCACTTGGGAGGCAGAAGCAGGAGGATTGCTGTGAGTTCAAGGCTGAGCACAGGGCCAGTGAGATCCTGTCTCAAAAAAAAAAAAAAAATCCCTGATTCCTCCACTGTCTCTGTTGACCACATGAACCAGGGTCAAATAGAGTCATAGAGATTAACTCTACATACTAGACATTTTCAGGAATGTCAGAATATTCCATTATCTTTCAAGTTACATAATCCAAAGCAATCTGAGTTTTGTAGAGTTCCTATTCATGGGTGGAGAAAAGACACCAAGAAATTCAAAACCCAACAGTTTAAAAGCCTGATCTCATATTGTCAATCTAAAAAGCCCAATAAATCTTATTAAAGTGTGACTCTGGATGCTTATCTCTCGGTATTTCAGAGTTAACAGTAAAGTACAATCAAGAAATGCAATAAAAGGTAACTTACAGACAAATGTCACTTCTTTCTTGCATATTTTTAATTTATGACATGAATATCTCTGCCCAAGTTAAAAAAATTTTAGGAACCAAGTGAGCCTTTTATTTTATTAATTCTAAGTCCTGAATGTTACTGCTAATTAATCTTTCTACACCTAAAACAAGTGGGATATGAAATACACACACACACATATATATATATATATATATATATATATATGTGTGTGTGTGTATATATATATATATATGTGTGTGTGTGTGTATATATGTGTGTGTGTGTGTGTGTGTGTGTGTATATATATATATATATATATGTGTGTGTGTGTGTGTGTGTGTGTGTGTGGTATAGAGAGAGAAAAGGGGAGGGAGAGTTGACCCAAAAATGTACAAACAATTTAGGTGAAAAAAAACCTTTTATATATATAAATAATAAACTTATATATATATATGTATATTTTATATATATTTTGTAGTAAATATATATATATATTTACTACAAAATTTATTCAGACATCATGAGATCAATACAAGTTACCTTTGGTCTCTACAACTACAAGAGGTGTTCAGAGTGGTGACCATTAACTTCCAGACATTTATTAGTATGGCAAAATGCTACTTGGGTAAGCCTGATCACTGAGCTTGCTGCACATGCTTTTATAGTTTTCCTCTCTAAGGGCCAGCAGTATGATGTCTTTTCTGTGATATATGACATCCTCTAGGATCTATCATATCATACGAGGGTAACACCATCTGTTGAGAAAACATACTATTTTCCCTTTTCTGAAATCTGTATACATTTTGACATATATGTTTATGTGTGTATACATATACACATATGAACATCCATATATGATAGCAGGATTATAACAAAGAGCTTTTCCTTTTCTTCAACTGACTATCATTAACAACTAAAGATCTTTGAATCAGAAGTTCTTACATGTATATTGGCAACTGTTCAAGAAGTTAAACTTCTTGAACAGTTAGACTTCTAAACTGTTAAATTACTGAATAATTATTAATTAATAAATAGTGTCAGGTTTTGAGGTTAAAATAAATTGCAGGACTTCCGTAATTTCTAAAAAATGTCTAGAGGTCAGGTTTGTCTCCACTGAATATTCTTTCCTGGTAATTTTTCTTTTAATTCCTCAGGTATTGTTCTGAAAGGAAAAACCATATTAGTGGACATTTACAAGAGGAGGTATGGAGATGTCTTTGTTCTTGTTAGCCTGGAAAGTGGAATAAATGTATGCTCTGATTGCCTACAATCAGAGTGGTGACCATTGAGACTTACACGATAACCTACGATAACCAGCTGTTGACTCAGTTCCTCATCTTCAACATGCTCAAATTGTGAGGGAAACAAAAAATTTTTAGTTGTGCAAGGGCTTAGGAAATACATCCATGTACTCATCCTGCACAAAGGAGAAAGAACTACTTATTTAAGGGCATAGCACATCGGATCAAGACGAATCCACATTCGCAGCACAAAAACAGCACTGCCTGGTGGGAAAGGACCGGCAGTTTCTCATAACAAGTTAAAATGTCTGTGAATTATATAATTAAAACATCACTACAAAATTAAACTAACAAAAATATAGCCATGAAAGGTAAAATATGTTATGTGAATATTACAAGTGAATAATGACTATCTGGATCCTGAATTCCCAAGTGGAATTTCAGTTCCTCCAAAGAAGTCAGAGACTAACTAGCCATGTCTTTCAGGGCTAATTGGCCACAAGACACATCTTCCCACACTATTGTGACTTACACGGAAAATCCCACAGAGATGTGCATCATGCTTCCCGACACTCACATACAGCTGACCCTGCAATCTTCTCTCTCCTCTCTATCCCAAGCTGGAAGTCAACACCAAGGTGGCTTCAGGAGCAGAAGTTGGAGATGGCAGAGCCAGGCTGGATTCCTGACTGCACGGGGCCGAATCACTACAGTCCACATCCGCCCTGCACTCCTGGATGAACTTTACATGAATATCTATTTTTTCTGCTATGCCACTGAGACAGTGCATCTGAGTTTACAAATAATTTAACCTTAATTAATATAAAATCCTATTAAAATATGGAAAGATGAGGCTATTTTTTCAAAATATTGCATTTAGAGAATTTCCAAAAGCATTCTTACCCTGTGAACCATCAGGATTTATGATCATATTTTCTGATACCTTGACTTGTTTCTCTATTTTATCTCTTTTTTGTCCACTATACTAGTTCACTGATTGTTAGAAAAAAAAGAGAGAAGGAAAGGCAAGAATCATATCACTATGATAAAAGGAAAAAAGCAATTTATTAGCTCTTCTAAAAAACATATCTGACTTGTCCACATGGAAATTGAATCCACAAAGGAGTAGTAAAGAGGAGAAAAGAACATGATTTAATTTATTCTTGGCTAACAGGAAACTGAAATCCATATGGCTTTCATCTCCTGCACACGGGATGGGTTGAGTGCCACATCTGTAAGAAATATGCTTTATGTCAAACTGATTAGGAGAGTCAATATTAGACATAACCTCTCTCTCTTTAAGGGTAGGCACACTCCATCATCCATTTATTTCTCTGGTGGGGCTTAAAGGGAGGCCTTAATCAACTTGTCTTATAACCTAAAGGCATTTGGAAGAAAAAAAAATCTATATTTGTTTCCTTAGTCAGGTTGCTGAAGCATGAAATGGGATGTCTTGTCCTGCTGCCTCGGTTGGAAATGCCATATATTCTGTTTATTTATTTGGATGGGAAAAAGCAGGAGACTTGTGGAAAAGTTTTATATTGCCACAGGCTTTGAGTGATATGGTTCAGATTGCTGGAGGAAGACAAGCAGAGGCTTTTATCCAGACCAGGTTTGCAAAACAACTTTTCCTCCAAAATACAGGAAGGCAGATTCATCACAGCGACATTAACACAAGGATAACAGTAACAATGACAACAACAACACTTAAATTACTTCCTTTTCTGTAAAATTCTTGGGTACCTTAATTGATGATATTGCAAACACAAACTCCATACATCATCTGGAAGGGATTTAAAAAAAAAACAAAAATGCAGCCTGTTAGTGGGAGGTTTTACCAGATCTTATCTCCAGACTGGAGGTCTGCTGGAGAGGAAGGAAGTATGATAGAGATGAAGAGAGAAAAAGCAGTCTTCCACTTGGCCTGGCCTAGATTTAGCTGGGAGATGTGTGTACACCTGCTGATTATAGGAGGCACCTCACCCATTGCCTGCCTGCCAAGGAAGGGCCTTTCTCTGCTTCAGAGATGTAGCTCACACGCTGTCAGGAAGGAAGAAATGCATCATGGGAGACAAAGTGAGGGCAACGAAGGCTGGGCAGCAGGCAGGGCTCGTCTATGAGCCACTACCACCACTGGGGTCCAGATGTCCAGCCCCCCTGTTGCCTCCAGTGTGTCTGTATGCTGGGCACTGGCCATAATGGATTCACCATCATCCCAGCCCTATGAACCATCAATTAGTCCTGATTCAAAGTCTAGGGTAGATGCATTTGATTCATCAAGCCTAGATCTAGTTCAGTGCCTCACTGCCTGCCAGGGGCTGGAAACATGAGTGTCTGTCCCATGGAGAGTTAGAGTGAATGAAGACTCTGTCTTCTAACAGCATGGGATTCCCAAGACATAAAAAGTAGGTATCTGTCAGCAGCCAAAGAATGACAGCATCTCCCCACAAAAAGACTTACACTTTACTCGAGTGATCAGAGGGAGACCTGTGAGAAAAGGAGAAGTGGAGATGATGATAAGCTCACAGACAAGCATGACTGAGGAAAGTTGTTTCTACACAGCTTGGGAGAAAGGATGCACTTATAAATCAATTCACTTAAATGTTGAGCTGTGGAGCAAAGTTATGTTTAAACAAGAGAGTAAATACTGACAATAGAGGATAGAATATGAATATAAATGCTGCTTTTTACAGGCATTGTAACTAAGAGAGGAATATGAGTTATAGGATCCATATTGAGGAGTAAACTTAGAAACCTATTGTAAGAATATTTGAAAATCTGAATAGGCCACATAGGAATCAATCAGAAGCCATAAGTTCATATGTTTGTATCCAGGCACAGAGGATGGTCTATCAGCACAGGAAGAAAAGTTCTAAGTTCTCTGTTAGGATCAGAAAAAGTGGAAAAACAGCTGTGATCAGCTCAGAAAGTACCACCTTGGCACTCCTTTGAAAATGCATAATAAGTAATGGAGAACAGATTGGAGAGGAATAAATAAAACTGTCTCTATTCATAAGGCATATTTGACTTCCCAAAGGAATCTATCAAGGATACTCCTACAACTAAGAAGTAAGTTTGACCAGGTTGTGAACTTATACAAATCAACTATTTTTCTATATAGCAACAAGCAACTGGACTTAAAAGTTTAAAAGACAATATCACTCATAACACTTCTATATTCAGAAAGCTTGGATTTAAATCCAGCAAAATATGCTCCTGGATTATATACTCAAAACACTGATTTACTAAATCATGGAAAATCTAAATGACTATAAAACTATAATGTATTTGTGAGCTGGAAGATTCAATATGGCAAAAATATTCATTCCCCCCAGTGCAATCTCAAAGTTTCAGTCAGTCTTCTTGTATAGAATCAACAAATCAATTCTATAACATATACAGAAAAGCAAAAACTATTACAACTCTAAAAAAAAAAGAAAAAAGTCAGAGTATTCACACTGCCCAACCTCAAGACAATGGAAATGAAATAAGAAAGATGGTGGCTAAAGGAGAGGCAGCTTAGTGAATGAAACAGCATATAAAGTCCCAGGCCAGGCTTGTAGTTCAGTGTGGGTGAGGCCTAGAGTTCAATCCCCAGTGCTTCAAATAAACAAATAGCTCATAAACAGACATAGATACAACCAGTTGACTTTTATACCTCTTCTTCTTCTTCTTTTGCTTCTTCTTTTAAGAGGGCATCATTGTTTTGTTTTTGCTACAATTTTAGTGGTTGCCCTAAGGCTTAAAATATGCATTAAAAAATAATCTAGCTGCACCTTTATAGAATATAGCTCCACTTTGTGGGCTGCATATGATTTTATAACCGCATTTCACAATTCCTCCTTTCCATCTGTTGGACCATTACTTGCATTTCTAATATGCTATAAATAATATATTGTTATATATATTATCATTACAATTATTACTTTAGAGTTGTAAATTATAGAAATTAAAATATGATATTCTATTATCCAATAATTCCTATCATTTGTGGATGTCCATGTTCTTGGGTCAGCATAAAATTCTTTCTCCTTGATGAACTTCCTTTCATATTTCTCATAGAATAGACCTGAGGCTGCTGAGTCACCTATGTTTTTGTTTTTTCAACTGTTTCTTTCCTCTTCACATTTGAAGAATTTTTATTCTGGCTGCTGAAAGGCAATTTGATGGTTGGTTTTTCTCAACAGTCTTAAAAATATCACTCCAGTATTCCTGGCTGGCATGATTTCTTCTTTATTATTATTCACTAAGTTCATTAGTACATTGTATGTGTACATTATGATCACATTCATCATGGAGGATTTGTACCTGCACATGATGCATCTCGGTTCTTATTTTTCTCCCATTCCTCTCTCTTTTCCTTCTTTTGTAATGAAAAGTCTGCTGTAAATCTTATCTTTATTCTTTATGAATAATAAATTTTTCCTCTGGCTGTATTCAATATTTTCTTTTTGTCTTTGATCTTCAGCAGTTTGCAAATGCTTGTAGATGGATTTTTGTTTGCTTTTTTCCATTTGATTTTGTATCAATTTTCTGAGATTCCTGGGTCTGTAATTTTGTATTTGCCACTAACTTTGGACAATTCTGAGACATTATTTCTTCAAATATTCCTTATGCTCCATTCCTTGTTTTGTTTTGTTTGTTTTCCTTCTGGTGTTGCAAATGTGTACATTGGAAAAGATAGTATTATCGCACATGTTGATGCTTTTTTCTTTTGTTTTGTTCTTACTAGTTTTCTTTGGTTATTTATGTTGGGGTTACTTCTATTAATCTGTCTTCAGATTCATTATTTCTTTCTGGGGCAACATTGGAAGTGTTCCTCCTTTGTGTTATGATTATTTTTATTTCTAGTATTGCCATTGGTGCTTTCCTATTCCTTGCATCTGTCCATAGGAATTACCTGCCTGATCTTGCATATTGTCTCTTTTTTCTCCCAGTGCTACTAAGATATTAATTATAGTTATTTCTAATTTCCTGTGCATAAGTAAGTCTCATTCTGTGGAAGGTTTTATTATCAGACTATTTTGTTGCCATTATAAATTTTTATATTTAAAAACTTCTATTCCTGGGTTTTCCATTCTGCTTCACTTATGAATATATCTATTCTTTTGCCACTGTTCTTATTGCTATACCTCTAAGTGTCCTTACATTGAGGGGTGAGAAGTCTCTCGTTTTCTTCTGTTTCAGAATTGTTTTGCCATTCTAGTATTTGCTAGCCTAGCTTTGCCATTGTACTCTACATAAATTTGAGACTCAACTTGTTGTTTATTTTAAAAAGCTCATATTGCCTTATAAATTTTTGGGGTAGCCTAGACATGCAATATATGGCAGTAAATACCAGTAAGTACTTTATGATTGGAGACAAGCACACTTTCCCTGCTTGCAGACATTAATATGAGTGTCTGTACGAATCTAGTCAGGAGTTGAGTTGTGTTTGTAGTTTCTTGTTGCCATAGTTACTAGAATTGGAATGCATTGTTGATAATAGGTACCAGAGATTTCCAGTCCTTCCAATGATATTTCATCTTTGTCTCTTTAACTAGTTCTTCATTGTTTCTTTGTATTGCTTATCAGAGAGAATTTGCCTCTTACACTTGTCCAAAAGAACATTCCTGCTATTTTTCTCTTTGTTAATGAAATTGGACCCCAGGGGCTTCTAACTCTTCCCCCAAATAAAAATGATCATGAAAGGTCAGTTAAGGACATCAAGGCAGCTATGACACTGCATACATGTCTTTAAATAACAGGGAATATTTGAGGGAGATTAATGACAATATGTCTTCTCCTGTAGTAGTATTTTAAGTATGAACTCTATTTTGATCACAACTCATGTCGTACTACACCGTCACCCCTCAATATTCAGAGGGCACTATTTCCAGGACCTTCCCTACCCCTGTAGATACCTAAACCCACAGATGTTCAAAGCCCCTTACATAAAATGGTATAGTATTTGCAATGTATGAACATATGCATACCCTCCCATGTACTTGAAATCATCTCCTGTTATACCTAATACAACGTGTACACTACAGTATTCTCTATTGTTCATACTATATTATAGTATACATAAAATTTTTCCCAAGTATTTTCAATTCACAACTGGCTGTACACACACATGCAAAAATGCAGATACAGAGATACAAAGGGATGACTGCAACTTGAATGGATGAGTCTTCAGCATTAGACCCCAGCCTTTTCCTGTTTCAAGTGAGACATGTCACAACACCTTATGTAGCAGACACTTTGGCTTAACACATCTTCGCCATGGGACTGTGAGCTGGACCACTGGATCCAGTGATATTGTCTGTTTCTGTTCCCTCCTTCACTTTTCCCAACTTTCTCATTCCATTTCTCCATTTAGTGAGGTCTACCCATGTGGCTGGGCTCTCTCTGAGCAGCCAGGTGCAGCAGAGGTGAAGATGAAATTGCTGATTGCAGCACACTGTGCACACTTGCAGCTCAGGAACTCACACTCACTAGAGACTCTGAGAGTCTGGTCTCCTGCTCTTACCTGAAAGATATGGGCCTAAATTGGTTCAATGGTGCTTGTTCCAGAGTTGCTTGCAGCCCTGTGACTTATTTCACTCTCTCACTGGAAGTGTTTATAGTCACTTACTTCCTGCAGCCCAGAAACATCCCTTCCATTGAGTGTTTGCTGGGGAATTTCCTCCTAGGTGACAGAGCAGCACCACTCAGACTGCTGCTCCTTGCTTTTCAAGCCCTCATCTTCCCCAAAATGCTCTTAGCTCTCTAGAGCTATGGAGAGCAGAAGAGAGGATTATCCCCTTCAAATTATCCCCTTTAATCTCCACCTGTCCATTTAGTCTCTTGGTGACTCTTCAGCCACTAAATCAGCTCCTCTGTGCTTTGACCCTCAAAGCTGAAATTCAAGATAATGCCACCAAGACACATTCTAAGGATTTTGAACTCCACAAATATAAAAGGACTTTACAGATGCCAAGAGTCTTGGAAGACCTGCAGAAAGCCGGCCAGTGGCATTTGCAACACACCAACCAGAGTTTTACTTTATGAGCATTGTAGTCAGTACAACTAAAACACTCAGTAGTCTGAGCACTTGGGAAGCTGAAGCAGGAGAGTTTCCATCAGTCTGAGGCCAGCCTGAGGTATGAAGTAAGACTCTGTCTAGAAAAGAAGAAAAGAAAGGAAAAAGAAAAAACACATGCACTCAGTGTTCTCAGTCTGAAATAAAAATTTTACCTTTACAGAAATTTTTCACATCACTTGATTTGTAAGGTAGGTTTGATCATTTCTAGTTGAACATTTTTGAAAATGAGAACATATTTATTTAAAAATCTATAAGGAGCAATAGAGTTACAGAGAAGAATGAGAAACACTCACATGAGAGGAACTAGCCAAACAGTAAAGGAAATAGGTTTTTATGGACTAAATGTTTGTGTCCTGTCCCCAAAATTCATGTGTGGAAAATCCTAATCCTCAGTGTGATGTATTAGAGAAGGAGCCTTTTGGGAAGCGGTTCAGTTAGACATAGGAATGCCCATGAGGCCTCCCAGATGGAGTTAGGTCTTCAAAAAAAAAGACCAGAGCTCCCCCTCCACATGCCATGTAAGGACAAGTGTATAAGGCAATGGTCTGTGATTAAGGAAAGGCACTCTCACCGAGAACTCAACCACAAGAGCACCTGACCTTCACTTCCAGCTCCAGCATTGTGAGAACATGAATTTGTCTTGTGTAAGCCCCCCAGCCAGTGCTCTTTTGGTATAGCAGCCAGAGAAGGATAATATGCAGCTATACAAAATGCAGCATTTTAGGGCACCAGGGATGTACCTCTAAGAACAATAAGGAAAGTAGAAGGCATCATGTCCAAGGGAACTCACATGTGGCTTCACCAAGCAGGCAATGTCTTATTTATTTATGTACAATACAGAGTAAATACAACTCTTGTATTTACCGGACATCCACTACATATTTACAGTACTTACAACTTGTCCACTTGTATTTACAGTAGTTACAACTCTTGTATTTACTGGATGTCCACTACGTATTTGGCAGTGCTCTGAATGGAAAAATTACTGCAGTATATTTGTGGATAAAAATCTTTGTGGGGGTTTAGAGGATGTGGTAATAGGTAGAGCCAGTGCTGTTGGGAGCAAGGATATGATACTAGGATTAAGGGCATCACAGGGCAGACATCCTGGAAAATTATAAACAAGAAGAGGCCTGTGGTGTTCATTGCTTGTGACTTGTTGATCACTGCTTGCTGCCTTCTGCCTCTCTGCTCTGTGCCCTCTGGGATGCCACCCTGCCTCAGAGCCAGCCAATTATGAACTGAAACTTCTACCACTGTGAGCTGACTCAACCTTTCCTCCTTTAACTTTGTGTATGAGATATTCTGTCTTAGCAACGAGAAAAAAACCTAAGACATCATAGTTGATGGCTATCAAACTTTTTTCAGGTTGAAATTCTTTGGGAACTTGTATACCCAAGTCTGAAACTCTGCTCCCTCCTTGCTCTTCACCAAAACTTTTACTATAAATATTACAGTGAGGATAATATTAGAAGGGAAAAATTGCCATCAAGAAGGAAACACTGCTCTGGAATATTAGTCTATATTTTAGGGCCTTGTAAGCTGGGCTGCATGAGGGGCTTTGCCTGCTGGTTTCACTCATAGGCTGTGAGTCTGAGAGTAGAGATGGCTTTGTAATCTAGCAAATGCCGGGTATGAAGCTATGCTTAGTTCATTATAGTTGATCAATAGGCAATATCGAGCTTAATACTGTTATGATAATCAATCATTTCAATGTATGTGGCTTCATTTTATTAGTTTTGAATACATTCATGCATAATGATGTTCGGTTAATGACAGGCTGTGGAGACTCACTGATAGATCTGTACTACTTGAAAATGGAGCTGAGAAGTTCCTATTGTCTAACAATTTCACTATCCTTTTCCCATGTTTGGATATATTTAGGTAGTCAAACACTGTATCCACAAGCTGTGTTACTGTTTCCTACAGTATTCAGTATAGTAACATGCTGTACAGGCTTTTAGCCTAGGAGCAATAGACTACGCCAGAGTGTAGGTGTGTAGCAGGATAGACCATGTGAGTTTGCATAAGTACACACCACAGTATTCATGCGACAATGAAATACCCTAAAACTAATTTCTCAGAAGGCATCCCATTGTTAAATGATGCATGACTACATACTATATACCAAGGGAACTCCATAAATCATGTTAAATAATTTTGCTATTTGCTAAGAACATTGCTTAAAAACAAAAGTGTCTGATCCCTGCAGGATTTATTTATTTCACCCACTCCTTTTCTCCCCTGCATTTACATGGAAATCTGTGCTTTAAAACTACAAGGCTCCTAGTGGGAGAGTTTATGCTGACACCCCAGATTTTAGAATCGAATAAACCACAGATAAAACAGAATGGTAAATAACAGAAACCAAATCAAACAATGGTACACACTGAAGCACACATTTACAAAGAAGTGTGCATTTTGTATTGACAACAAGAGTCTAGAGAGCCTAGTGTAGGCCTGGAATCACTTTCATTATTATCTACCATGGAGAGCAGCCAAAACCCCTGCCCAGCTCTTCCCTGTTCCAGTGAACCTGGAAAGTGAAGCCACAGTTAACGGTGGCAACACCTGTCAGTGTTCTCCTGTTTCTCCCCCCTTCCTCCCCATTGTGCCCCCTTCTTCCCTCAGTGACCCCAAAGTCTCTCCACTTCTTTACAATCTGTACCTTACCTCTTTCCAGACCACCTGTACCTTCCACTTGTAACTTTCTTCCCCCTTGGATTCTTTTCTGCTTTCTAGAAGATATTTTTTTCTTTATGAAGATACTGCCATCACCACATTTCCAGTGTTGTCTTTATTTCCCCTGTGGCTTGATTACTGCAACAAAGGCCCAGGGGTCTGGCTGTGAAGTACAGTGACTGCCCTGGAGGATCAGAGTGAGCTGGAATCCAGTGTTCAAGCTGGATTCTCTCCCTTTTGCAAGGAGGTAAAGATAATGTAATGTAAAATCTTTTCCTTTAGCCCTATCACCCATGCAGCATTGTCTCATTTGTTGGAACTGTTCTAAAGTCTTAACAAAAGGAAGGGGAAATCTAGAAATGTTTTTAAAACATTATTATTCCTGAAAGGATTCACTTGAAAGTAAGGCAGAACTGGGAGGGAAGTCAGAAAACAGAAAATGAGCTGACAGCAAATGAATGTAGAATCTGTGAGATTCCTGGGCCTAGAACAGGGAAGCCAAGAAGAGGAGAAAGGTGGTTAGTAGTAAGGATCTGATGTCAGAGAAACCATGGCTCCAACATTGAACCTGAAATTTAGCAATCGTAGGCCTCAAGGCATGCGATTCTGTGGTCTCAAAGTTCTGTTTGAGTTACCAGGATGTGGTGGTACATGCCTTTAATCTAGGCAACCTCGGAGGCTTTTGCAAGGAGATTATAGATTTAAGCCTAGAGTACTTAATGAGATCTTGTCTCAATAAATAGATAGATAGATAAATAAATAAATTAAAGAAAATAAGAAAAATGATGTAGCCCAGTGTGAAAGCCAGGGGTTCAATTCCCAGTAACTCTCTGTTTCCATTTTGGAAAAACTATAAGACTGCTCTTTGTGGCTAAATGAATAAAAGACAAAGGGATTAACAAAGAGCCTGAGAATCTTAACAAAGAATCCCTTAAGTGTTAGTTTTGTGTTGATCATGTGTATCTCCAGGCCTGTGTGTCTTAAGACATCAAATTTTGCATGTGTTTACCTCAGAGTGTTTCTTATTTTTTGAGAGGCCTTTGATTCCTTCTATAAAATGCTTTATATTTTCCATTAATTTATATTCATATATCTTAGATTATTCCACAATTTGTTCACATAGTTTCAAACCTTAAACTCCTTAGCTAATTTCTAGTAGCCATATGATAGAATATCATGCACGAGGTCATTTTCATAGTATAACCTTTTGCTTTGTTTTGTTTTGTTTCTTGGTGCTGGATAACCTCACTCAGGACCTTGTACTTGTGAGGCAGGCACTGGAAGCACTGAGCCCACGGTTATTCTCATATGAACATAGACACACTTGTGTTTGTATATAGTTGTGCACTTCCATATCGACAGGTTCTGCATCCATGGACTTGACTAACCACAGAGAGCTAACATTCTTAAGTGGATATCATTCTTAAATAGATAAAAGGGGGGGTCAAAATATGCAATAAAAATATACAATGAATTGGGCCGGGGAGTTAGCTCAGTGGTTCCGGCGCCTGTCTTGCAAGCACAAGGGCCCGGGTTCGATTCCCCGGTAACCACATAACAATACTGGGTGTGGAGACCCACACCCAGCAGCAACCAGTACCACATACCACAGTGCCGGGCGTGGTGGCTCACGCCTGTAATCCCAGCACTCGGGAGGCAGAGGCAGGAAGATTGCTGTGATGTGAGTTTAAGGCTGAGCTCAGGGCCAGCCTGAACCACAAAGCGAGACCCTGTCTCAAAAAAACCTAAAAAAAAAAACCTAAAAAAAAAAATTTAAAAAAAATATATATACAATGAATTGGTAGACCATAAAAATTTATGACTATAAAAGATACATTGCCATTAATCCTCCTAGAAATAGTTCCCCTTACTTCAAACACATTTATCATATCATTCTTCCTGCTTTCTCAAGCAGTTCCTCTTTCATGGATGGTTTTGAGGTGTGAGTAAAAATAAAGCAAATGTTGCTTAACACACCACCCAGATGAGAAGTGAGGCTCACAAAAACCAGTGCAGTGTGTCCCCATCCATCTTATTCACTAGATTTGATACTATGGGATTTCTACCTCTTTCCTAAAATAAAAATGATGATGAAAGATAAACATTTTTAATGGATTCACTAAGTTGAGACAGTAGCAAAAGTGCAACTAAAGACACTCATGAAAGACAATTTTTAGAACTGATTCAGAAAGTGGCCAGAATGTTGAGATAAATGTGCTCAAAGTAAGGGGGAGTATGTTGTAGGATGCTCATGGCAATGTGTCTTTTACTGTAATAATTTTTTTAAACTTCAACATTCACTGTATTGTTGGTCACATCATTTTACACATATGAGAAGAGGAGAAGAGCTCCTCTCTGCTACCTACACCTACTATCTCTTGAGCCCCGTGAGAAATGAGATAGGATGTACCCCACCCTTGTCATTGATGCCAGCAGCCACAAACACCCTGGAGGACAGGGGAAGAGTGCCCTGATGACCAAAGCCTACCTGACACTGAGCCTTGTTTCTCCTCAGCACAGGGCAGCACGGATGACAACCCACAGACCAGCTTGACTGATGATGAGACCAAGAGAGAAGAGTTTCCCTTCAGGGCTAAATTGTTACCCTATAGCAGAGACCGGGTAAGAGACAGCATTGAGAGATAGGTTTCGAAAGGGTGAGAGTACACAGAGATCTCTCGAGATCCTCAGACACACAATCTCAGGCCAGGAAAATCACGAGACCTGTATTCTGTGGTGGAAGGACAGGATTGGTGGATGCAATCTTTAAGAGCAGATATGAAAGAGATGGCATTTAGTACAGTGGTTTACATGAGCTTTTGAATCACCACCTAGTTTCTAATAAAAACTAGTGATCTTAAATGTACTTTAGGTCTGAGTTGCCTAAGGGTCTACACCAGCATCACACACCTCTTGGAACTAGTGCAGAGTACTTTGTGAATACTCTTAGGGCTCATCGATACACTGTTTATCTTGGACACCATTGTTGTTACTGACTTATTCTATAGTCAGGCAAAATAGTTGGCGCTGTCAAATGGGCTTCTCTCTGTGACAGTATCTGGCATGCCTGGAGTATCCACAAAAATCATCTGGCATGCCTATAGTATCTGGAATGCCTGGAGTCATAAATAATATTGTGGCTCATTCCTGAAGAACCAGAAGCTATGAACTCCAGAACAGAATAGAAACATCAAAAAACACATCAACAAAATGCCTCCAAAAACTCCCAACTCCCCCAAAGCCTATCTAGGAGGAATACAGGGTAGGGAAATCATAAACCACATAGAAAAAAATGTCTGAAAGAGTATCAATGGAGGTCAAAGAAACACTTAAATAAGATGCTTGGAGAGGGACAGTGTTGAGATTGTAACAAAAAAGTAAGGAAACAAATTTTATATATATGGGGGGGTGGCAGGGTGGGTGGGGCTATGGGAAAAAATGAGAATTAAGTTGTGTCTTATACTGGTACAAATCCCCATTATGGAGTGCAATCATGATGTGTATATTTAATGTACCAATAAAGATAATTAAAAAAAAAAGATGCTTGGAGAATTCAAAGAAGATATAACTAAACAGAGCATTTGTTTCATTTGAGTCATTACCTGTTTAGTTAGTCTAGATAATTCACTAATTAAAAAACTAGTGGAGATAAAGAAAAAGACATAAAACATGAACATCCAACACAGAAAAGAATGGGAAGCCATAAAAATGTTCCAAACAGAAATCCAGGAGATAAAAAGTATGACAAAGTACAGGCAGCAAAAACAACCAATATGAAGACAAAGTGTCAGATCTAGAGGACAGAGTTATAATTACTGATCAATTAATGAAATGTGCCTTAAAAACAGTAAGAGAACATGAAACTGAATCCAACAGCTGGTACATGACTGAAAAAAGGACTAGTTCAAAAGTAATGAGAACTAATGAAATATCAGAAGACAGAATAAAAGGCCTAATGGGCCAGGGAGTTAGCTCAGTGGTTCTGGCACCTGTCTTGCAAGCGCAAGGACCCGGGTTCGATTCCCCAGTAACCACATACCATACTGGGCATGGAGACTCACGCCCAGCAGCAACCAGTACCACATACCACAGTGCCGGGCATGGTGGCTCATGCCTGTCATCCCAGCACTTGGGAGGCAGAGGCAGGAGGATTGCTGTGATGTGAGTTTGAGGCTGAGCTCAGGGACAGCCTGAATCACAAAAAGCAAGACCCTGTCTCAAAAAACACCTAAAAAAATAATAATAAATAAATAAAATAAATAAAAGGCCTAAAAAACCTGCTTATTGAAGTAACAGTAGAAAACACTCCAGACATGGGAAATTATATACAGAAACCCAAATAGCTCTGATCAGAGAAAAACACCTCATGTCATATAGTAATTAAAATGTCAGAAATTCAACACAAGAAAAGAATCTTAAAAGCTCTCAAAGAAAAGCAAGTCACCTATAAAGGAAAACTCTCAGAATTACAACATAATCCATTTTGTTAACCTGACCTTTTTTCTTTAATGTGTCTAATTTTTGATTATTTTCTGTGCTGGAGTTTGTAGCTTCTTACCCCAGTCCTTAACTATTTAGGAAGGAGCTACAATATTATCTTTTGTCTCTCTTAAAGGCAAGGAAATGAATTTTGAAATGAATTATTTCAGCCATAAAAGAAAACAACTTTAACTCAGATTGATATATCCTGAAAAATTATCTTTCAGAATTAATATAGAAATAAGATATTTTTATGAAGCATAGTTCCTAAAGAAATTTGTGACCACCAAACCAACACTCAAAAAAACTTTCAAGGGTATTCTAGAATGAGACAATGAAGGTAACAATGCCCAAAGGTCCAACTGAATGAATATATCTTGGAAGGTTACCAGTTAAGTAGAAGGGAAAGAAAGAAAAATTACAAGTAAATAACACAATGACAAGAATTAGTCACTAGTTGTCAGTTATCACTATCAGTGGGAATGAGCTAAGTGCACCTTCAAAGGACACAGAATAACAAAATGGACAAAGAAACAAAATCCTCTAGAATTCTGTATATAAGAATATTACATATAACACATAACACACAAAAAAGGAATTCATAAACTAGAAATTAAAAGATAGAAGGTGATATTTCATGCAGTGGAAACCTGGAAACAAGCAGAAGTAGGTATCCTATTTTCAGACAAAACCAAACCTGATTAAAACTATTCAATAAAAAGAGACAATAATTATAAATGTGGATGCACTAACCCAAGAGGCCCAACTTCATAAAACAAACACTAATGGGCATGAAAGACCAAATAAACATCAATACAATTATCATGGAGGACCTCAATGCTCCGTTACCATACATCAACTAAACAAAAATCAACAAGGAAGTATTACATTTGATCTGACTCTTTGAACAAATGGGCTTAATGGATAACTACAGAGTGCTCCATCTAACCACAAGTTGCATGTTCTATTTAGCAGTGTACAGTACTTCTCTAAAGTGACCTCTAATAAAATGTGACTAAGTAAGTGCAAAATTTTTTATGGATAAAAAATTATCCATAT
Source organism: Petromus typicus (assembly GCA_004026965.1). Lineage (NCBI taxonomy): Eukaryota > Metazoa > Chordata > Mammalia > Rodentia > Petromuridae > Petromus > Petromus typicus. The sequence continues at coordinate 35,383 of PVIR01006917.1, forward strand.
GTATTATCAGATTATAATACAATGAAACTAGAAATAAACAGCAAAAGAAATCACAAAAATTATGCAGGTATATGGAAATTAAACAACATACTATTAAATAATCAGTCGGTCATAGAAGAAATTAAGTAAGCAATAAGAAAGTTCCTAGAATTAAATAATAATGCCACTGAAATACATGAGAATCTGTGTGACACAAGAAATCAATCCTATAAGAAAAGTTTGTGGTTGTAAATCACTACATCAGAATAGCAGAGCAGCCCAAATAAATAACCTCATGATGCATCTCAAGGTCCTAAAGAAACAAGAATAATAAAGATCAGACTACAAACATAGACCAAAAAAATCTCATGATCATCTCATAGATGCAGAAAAAGGTTTGACAAAATCTAATGCCCCATTCATGATGATAAAAAACCTGAAGAAAATAGGTATAATAGAGCTTCATCTCAATGTAATAAATGCCATTTGTGATTAATCTACTACCAATATACTAAATGGGAGGAAATCTGAAAACCTTCCTTCTAAAATAAAGAACAAGATAAGGATTTTCACTATCACCACTCTTGTTCAGCGTGGTCTCAAAGCATTTACCACCCAAATTAGGAAAGTGAAAGTAATTTTACATATATATGTATATATAATATTATGTATATAATATATACATTTCTATTTAATAAATATTTATTTTATATATTTATTATATATACAATTACTGAGTCTAATTACTAGGCTCTGAAAACTCCCAGCAAAAAAACTAAGAATTAATTACTAAATTCAACAATGTAGCAGGATGAAAAGTAAACACACAAAAATCACTAACATTCATATACAGTCATATACAGTCATAATGAATTTACTGAGCAAGAAATTATAATAGTATCAAGAACAATTGAATACTTAGGAACCAAACTAACTAAGGAAGTAAAAGACCAACACATTAAAAATTATATCACTCTGAAAAAGAAAGTCAAGAAAGACATCATAAAGATATGCCTTATACCTGGATAATCAGAATAAATAGAAACCAAAGGTTCTAATTCTATAACATTTGTATACAAATTAATGTAATCCTAGCCAAAATGCTAACATTTCTCATAGATCTAGAGAAAATAATCTTCTAATTCACATGGAACCGAAAACAGCAACCCATAGCAGCAAAAGTAATCCTGGGTAACAAAAGCAAAGCAAGAAACACCACAATTAGAAATTTGTAATTATACTACAAAGCTACTGTGATTAAAACAGCATAGTATCGGCCAAAAACAGGGATATAGACCAATGAAACAGGACAGAAGAAATAAGAACAACCCCAGACACATTCAGTTATTTGACCTTTGCAAAGAGACAAAAGACATGTACTGAAGAAAAGCATCTTTAACAAATGGCGTTGAAAAAATTGGATATTCACATGCAGGAGATTGAGTATAGAGCTATACATTTCGTCATGTACTAAATAAAAATGAAAATAGATCAAAGATCTCAATGTTAAAACAGAAACAGTCTGTTGGACGATAATACAGGTAATGCTCTGGAAGATATAGACATGGACAAGAACTTTCTGAAATGGACTCCAATGGCACAAAAAAATAATATCAAGAATCAATAAATCAGATTCTATCAAATTAAAAGTCTTTGTACAGAAAAAAAAAAAAACAGAGTTAAGAGACAATCTGCAGAGTGGGAAAATAATTACTAGCTATTCCTCAGACAAAGGACTAACATCCAGACTGTATAAAGAACTCAAAAAATAAAATTCTCCAAGATAAAACACCCAATCAAAAATGGGCAACTGAAATGAAAAGACGATTCTCAGAAGATATACAATTATTCCCAAATACATTTAAAAAAAGTTCATCATCACTGGCAATTAGAGAAATTCACATTAAAACTACACTGAGAATAGTCACTCTATCATCAAAAACATCAACAAGTAACAAATGTTAGTGATCATCTGGGGAAAAAGAGCTCTTCAACATTGACAGGACTTTAAACTAGTACAAGACCACTAGGAAGTCACTGTAGAAGTTCCTCAAAAGCTAAAATAGAAATTCCTTTTGATCAAATTAGGCTCCTCCTACGTATCTTCCCCAAAGATTTCAAGTCATCCTTCTACAGGGATCCATGCACACCCATGTTTGTAACAGCACAATTCATAACAGCTAGACCTCAGAAACAGTGTGTGTTAGTTTGTGTTTAGATGTCCCCCAAAGCCTCATGTGGATGAGGTGGGTCTTTCTTTTTCGTAGGGAGTTGAATTTGGCATGTGTGATGCTAGGATTCAGAGTATGTGATTTCTAAACCACTACAAGTGAGTCATTGGTTTGACACCGCCCTCATCTCTATAGTTTGAACGAGATAAAAGGGGCAGAAGATGCTGCCCAACTCTCTCTCGTCACCTTTGCTGCCTTGTGCATGTGTGTGTGTTTCCTCCGTGAGGCCTGTTTGCCGTCACAGCCTCAGAGACGGCCAATTATGGACTGAAACTTCTATGAACTGTAAGCCAGATAAACCCCTCCCCTCTAACTTTGGATGCCAGGTATTTTTTTCTCAGCAACAAGAGAAAACTAATATAGTATGTGTGTCCATCAATAGATAAATAGACAGAGAAATGTGGTGTTTATATACAGTGGAGTACTATTCTGAGGCTTTCATAGGTAGGTGGATGGAGCCTGAAAAAATGCTCTTAAGTAAGTGAGACATACAAGCTCGAAAATCGAGGGACTTTTCTCATTTAAGGACATATGTGTATGATATGAAGACATGGTGCCAGTTTTCATATGAGAAGTGATCACCTTCAGATATTGCTGTCTGTGGAGGTCCAGACCCAATCCTTCATGAGTGCTGAGGATGACTACAAACACACATAGATACATACATGTGTGCATGAGCATATGTTGATGTATGTTAACCATAGCTTGTAGTGTTGTTTTAAGTGACTGACTTCAAGCTGGTTCTCTGATGATGTCAGCTGAGCAGGTGCCCTTGGCTGCGGCCTTTCTATGTGTGTGTTGAAGGTTTTCACATATATTTTCTCATTTGTCAACCATAATGAAATAATAATCACTACTTTGGGCAGCCTGGGATAGCCTTATGAAATCGTGATGATTTGTTTCTGAGATAGAGTACAAATTCCACAGTAATCTTCACCGAATTTTAATAGGAGTGAAAGGAAGACTTAATTAAAGTTTTCTTTGTGGCTTTATGTTTTTCTAACCACAGCCATCTGCAAGAATTTCCCTGTGGTGTCTTATCTCTGTAGTGCAGGCAGTGTGGAATCTTTATCATGTATGGCAGGGACTTGGGCACAGAGACACATAAAAATAATGGCAGAGCATTTATTTTTAAAAACATAACTGTCTGCTCTTCTTTCAGGAACCTAACCCCAGATGGAGTTCCCTCTGTGCTTAAATGTGACATGCTATTTTTTGCAGCATAACTTCTTCTTAACTAGTGCTAAGGATCGTGGCCAGTGCACTGTAAAGCTTAGTCCATCTTCTACACCATAAATTCTGCTAATTAGAGGAAGGGGTAGAGTTGTAAAATGGCACAGTTTGTTTTCAAAATTCAAATGAGACTCAAGAGTTTAAGCAAGTGTGATTGCTGTCGTTAACTATTTAGCCATTGGCTGAAGCCAATACAAAAGCTGTATAACTGGAGTTGTAAGAACTTAGGGTACATCGTGTGAAGGAATGTTTACCACGCAGTCCTGAGCAGTGATGTTGGTGAACAATGTATATTGCTGTGGAAGTAGCTCCATGACACATTACAGAAAGACAAAACAGTATAAAGATGTATGAACAACATAATTCTAATTTTGCTTAAAATACAAATCAACAGTAATTATGATGTGATATTAGTACTGAGGATCATTTTTTACTTTCTCTTTATTTTTAGAGTCTGTCTAAATATATTTATTTATTTATATTAATCTATTATAATATCTATAATGAAAAAGTATTAATTTTGCAACTTAAAAATAATCATTAAAATGTTCTAGTTTAAAGAAGATGGATTAAACCCATTCCACCTCAAGCCCACCAAATGCACTTATAAAGCTTGGATAGGATGCAAGGAGGAGATACCTCCGCATGATAACAGGCTGAGAGAGAACAGATTTTAAAATCCTGATGAACCAGTAATGACTTGACTATTTTTGTCTCTGCTATTATCCCTAGAATCTAAGAGAGTTCAAAGCCTGAAATGCACACTGCAGTAGAGACCAAGCATCAGGACCAAACCTCCCTGCCCTTCTCTCCCACAACAGTGCTCCCCTCCACCCATACTCTGGTGGCCATGGCAGCAAGTGACAGTAATAACAGGCAAGTGCCTAAAATTCTGAAGAAAGAGAAGGCTTCTCTCTGATCAAAGAAGTCCTGGTCCCAAAAGCTTGCAAAGAATGTGCATTGCTATCTTTTCTTTTGCAACTTTGTTTTGGATATAGGGATAGTTATAGAACATTCAAAGAATAATGAAAAAACTAAAGTTCTACTTTTCTGGACAAAGAAGTGGGATAGAAGGACTTTCAAAAGAAGGGGTTGATAGAATGACAAAGATGAAGGAAGTCCAGAGAGTGATGCCATTAAAGTTGTCTGTGACCTCTGGGAATGTGCCTCCCCCCCATGCAAGTGCGAGCTGACCCTGGAAACACACCACAGGCTTGAGGACTGAACCACAGGATCACAGCGTGTCAAGTGGGCTGAGTGGAACCAAAATCACATTGAAAATAGGATTGCATTGAAACCACAACCCAGAGAATAAGGAAAATTTTCAGAAATAGTGACCCAAACCTAAGCTGAGTGACTTTTTACCATAATAATAAGAACTAAAAAAATCAACATTACATTTAGAATTTAAGTATGATCCAGGATATGATGGTATAAGAGTCAAAATGTTCAGATAAAATCCAAAATTAATTTGTATATGAAGAACTAGGAAAATATTACAACAGAAAGCACACTTAACAGATGCCAGCCCTGAAGTTACAAAGATGTTAGAACTCTCAAAAATTTCAAAGCAGGTATTATATTTGAGTTCCCAAAGTAACAGGACTTAATGAGACCAATATCTGAAAGCTCAGAGGAAAAAAATAACTCACCCAAATGTACGTCTTCAAGAAATTCTTTGTACAAGTAGGTTAAAGTAAAAAGATAAATAAAGATATGCCTTCAATTGATACATAAATTGAGAGAAAGCTGGTATGTCTACATTAATATTAGGAAAAATACATTTCAATTTTAAAAATCACTAGAACTTAATCAGGTATATGTAGTGATAGAAAAAAAAACTCAGCTGATCAAGAGCTTCTAGTAATTCTAACGTGTGTGTACTTAACAACAAAGTCACAGACGAATGGAGCAAAAGCTGACAGATGTGAAAGGAGAAACGAGTAAATCCACGATTATAACTGGACACAACAGCACTCCTTCAGTCATGAATCAAGTAGACAGCAAATCAGCATGGATACAGAGAACTACCATAATCTAATCAAAATGTAAAAACATTCAACCGAATAGCACATGAAACATTCACCAAGATAGACTAACACTGGATCATGAGTCAAACATCAACAACTTTAAAAGAATTTAACCAATAATGTCTTCTGACCATAATATAATTAAACTGGCTATTAGTAAGAGAACCCTCACTGAAAAATTTTCAAACAATTTGAAATTAAATAATATACTTCTAAATAATCTATGGGTCAAAGAAAGAGACTAAATAATCAATGGGCCAAAGAAAATGTAACAGGAAAATTTGGAAATATTATTAGCAAAAAGAAATACAAATATAAAATGTAAAAATTTGTGGGATTTAATCAGGGAGTGTTCAGAAAGAATTTTCCCTATTAGCTACTAATTAGAAAAAAAAATGTCTCAAGCCATTCTAAGAATTGGTATTTCTATATACTGCCAAAAAACAAAAATTAAAATAAAAAAATAATCTTTACAATAGTACCAAAATATGGGATGATTATACATAAATATAACAAAGAATGTGCCAGACCTATAAATTTAATGCAATTGCATTCAAAACTTCAGTAGGAATTTTTGTTGATAGAGATATGCCAACTCTGAAGTTCACATAAAAAGACAGAGTGAGGACAGTAGCCAAAACAATGTTTAAAAAAGAAGAAAAAAAAGAGCATGGTGGAAAACTCATGCTATTTGATTCCAAGAATCTATGATAGTATGATGTGGCAAAGAAAAACATACACTAATCAAAGTAACAGGATAAAGTGTACAGAAGTAGGACCAAACAATATGGCCAATAGATTTTTTAAAAATCTTAAACATGCATATGCAACACATTGAACCATTCTCAAATCTTACACCTTAAACAAAAATTAATTTAAAGTGGATTAAAAAACATTATGTGAAACATAATATGAATATAATATAAGTCAAAATACAAAACATTTAGAAGAAAATGGTGAACATCTTCATGACCTGAGATTTTTTCAGATATGACGGCAAAATCACAATCTATACAGAAAAAAAAAAAAGAATCAATAGTTTGGCTCTTATCAAAAGTAACTATTTGAACTGGGAACGAAGCTGAGTGGTAAAGCACTTGTCTGACATGCATGAGGCCTTGGGTTTGATCCCAAGCACTGCAAAGTAAATAAATAAATAAAACTTTTATTTTGTTTAATACAGCACAAAAAGAATGGAAAGACAGCCTACACAGTGGGAGAAGGTATTTCCAAACCATGTCCCCACAAGGGGATTCATTTTCAGAATAAAATAGAAAAAGAGAAAGAACTCTCAAAACTCAACAGTAAGAAAGCACCCCAATTTAAAGTGTAGGTAATTGAGGGGTATAGTTCAGTGTTAAGGCACTTGCCTACCACGTAGGAGGCCCTGGGTTTCAACCCAGATTCAAAATAATATATATAAGATAGAAATAAAACATGGGGAGAAGTCTTGAACAGACTCCTCATCAGAGAGGAATTAATGACAAAAAGATGCTACGTGGTATTTCCATGAAGTTCGTTGAACATGATGGTTAATTATCACCGCACACCGTGAGAAGGTCCGAAACATGAAGATCAAAGCGGTGGAAGCTGACAATGTCAAGCGCTTTTCAGGATGCAGAGCAAGCGTGACTGTCGCACAACGCTGTGTGAAGATGCAAGATCATCCCAGTATTCTGAAAAAGTCAACCCATAGCATCTTAAAAATTTCACACAAACATACCATATGACCCACTACTCCCATTCATAGATAATTTCTTCAAAATCCTGTACATGAGCATGTAGAATAGTTCTATTTTTCACTCCAGTACTTGGGAACAATCCAAATACCCTTCCAAAGAATACGCTATTGATAAATGGAACAACCTAAACAAATCCCGCATTACAATGAGTGAAAGGAGGCAGCGTCCCAATAGTCCACCCTGGACTGTACTGCAGTGGTTCTACTTATATGTCAGCCTAGAAAAGGCAAAACTATGGTGGTAGGGAACAAGTCCGTGGTTACCAATGGTGAGGAGCTGGGTGGGATGTAATTGCAAAGTAGTGGGGGGGGGCGGAGTTGTCAGACTTCTCTATTCCAACGTCATAGGGTTTCCCAATCTTAGGTGACCTATGGCTCTTAGAATTCAGTATCTGATTTAAAAGGTGAATTTCACTGTAAAGTAATTTAAAGTTTTTTTTAAAAGATACTGGGAATTGAATGCAAGTCCTTCATTCTGAGCCACATCTCTAACCCTTTTTTATTTTTTATTTTGAGACAGAGTCTTGCTAAGTTACTCAGTCTGGGCTTGAACTTGGAATCTTCTTGCCTCATTCTCCTTTAAAAATGTTTATAGATTATATTTTTAGATCTATAAGAAACATGTCCCAATCTATCGAGATATATATATATATATATATATATATATATATATATATACACATATATGATCTAGAAGGTAATACAGATCTCCAGAAACAAAATTTGTTCTTTTATTTTTTCAGCTACCCATAATATTAAACACCAATTAATTTACACTTTTCTGGTAAATAACCATGATTCTCACTTTATAGTTTTGTATTTTCTTGGTGAGATACATGATCTAATCTTTTCTTATTAGATATTTAGATACAGATAAAAATATATTCTTGATAGAATATTAATGAAGGCAGTAGAAACATAAAAATAGAGGCCAAGTAACTATATGTATAGAAACCAAAACTGGAAACTTAGCTGTCTCGTAGGAGGGAAATACAGTCACATCTCTTAGATCTAAGACACATTGAGCTTTTCACAGATGTGAGCTTTCAAATAATTCCAGATCATAGATGTACATAGCAATGAGCCATTGCTCTGTATATCAAGTTGCTATGCCTAGTGAAGGACAGTCCCAGCAGAAGAGAGATTGGAGTCTTTCACAAAGAAGGCCAGAGACCGGGTCATAGTAGACAGAAAGGCAAGGAGGTGCCTGGGAATGCTGACCAGGTCAACAGAGGTAGATCACATAAGACCCAGGTAATGATACAGCCTTTCTTCTCAATAAGAATTCTTCAGCACTTTTTGACATGACACAATCACATTAGGAAGAGGGCACTGTGTTTTTATTTTTAGTTAAATATTTATAAGAAGAAGGTTGCCGGTGTGATGGCCTTTGTTGCATTCACATCTTCCACATCACTACACATCTTTAGAATGTTTTTCATCTTCCTACAACAAATCCTTGACCTATCCAGTAGTATTCTCCATTTTCCTCTCCCCTCAGCCCCTGGAAGTACATTCCACTACCCATCTCTATGAATCTGGCTCTTCTGTACCGCATATAAGTGGATTCTGTACAATATTTTCCTTTTCTTACTGGCTTATTTCACTTAGGAAAATGTCTTCAAGGTTCATCTCTGTTATAATTAATATATAAGCAACATGCTTTATTCATTCATCCATCAATGGACACAAGTTGTTTCAACTTCTTTGCTATTATAAATCATGCTGCTATGGAAAAAAATATGTTTGGAGTACCTGCTTCTTTTTTTGTGTGTATGCAGCCAGAAGTGGGATCATATGGTAGTTGCACGTTTAATTTTTCTAGGAGCCTCCATGCTGTTTTCTATAGTGGCCAGATTTGTTTTTAGAAGATTATATAGCAACTGTAATTTGGTACACAGATGGATGGGCCTTAGGATATTTATAAGGAGACTGGTTAGGAGGTAATAACAGGATCCTAGATAAGAGATTACAGCTTGAACTGGGGCAAATCTGAGAGGTATTTTGGAGTGAGAGTAACATGACACAGGAATGGACTGAATGTTCGCTTACCAGGGTGAGGAAGCAGATACCTACCTGGGTAAGGCACCAAGCTAGAGAAGGTGAGTCATATGTCTTTGTCGTTGGGACGAACAGTGATGGCTGATGGCAATATAAGTAGGGCAAGGATATACTGGGGCAGCCACCAGAAGCTGGGCAATATTTCAGTCTCTACTGCCTGAGCTATGCTGCATACTGAGTTCTTAGAGATTGCATTGTATTTAGAACGAATACAAAATATGCTTTACAAAAAGCTCTGATCGAAAGGAAAAAGAGAAAGGAACTGACTTCCTTTTGAGAACCTTTAAGTGGGTCCCACCTATCAAGAGGCAGAGAGGCCACTCGTCATAGTTCCTCCGCCTCGGGGGTTTCTGACCACACACCACAGAGCACTTCTCAGAAGAGGCCCAAACACAAAAGAAACCTCTTCCCAGAAGTGTCCTGGGTCAGCCACACTGCAGAGAAAATGGGCCAGGCTGCCCCAGTTATTTGGTTGCATGGTTTTCTCATTTGATTGTGTGGGAACATCAATTTCAAGGTGGAGATTGATGGAGAAAATACATCTTCCAGGGAAGGAGTATCCGCCTTGCCTTCCCACAGGTAGACTCTCCATCACACAAAATTCAAATATACACCCATGCAAGGCCAAGCAGTGTGCTACAAGGTTAATATGAGGCATGACTGAAAGCTATGAGGAAGGTTTAAATTTTAAAATTTCACTGTTGTAAAGACACATGGCGATCAGTTCTCCTCCTCAAAATATTCCTTCTGCTTCAAAACACCACATCACTCTTGCCACTTTCTGAAGCAGTTCTGGAAGTCCTGTTTTGTGAGGGTCTAGGTACACTATCCTGGCTTGCCTTTCCTAATCATATTAACTTTAGGAAAAAGACAGAAGTTGCATGGTGCCAGAGCTGGTGATACGGTGTAGCATGACATGCTATAATGTTTTACAAGCATGCCTTTCTCTGGATGGCATTCCACAGCAACATTCACTGAATTTTTTTTATCACAAATGATAAACATTCTTGAACGATGAGTTCCAGAGCTGCTTCAAAAAATGCCAAGAGTAATGAGATAAATGTTGTCTAATAATTTTTAATTTAAATATCCATCACATATTTCTGTCACCCCTTGTATATTTTAGTTTGGATCTTAGTTACTTTTGTTGGAACAAAATACCTGGTACCTGCAAGTTAAGGAAGAGAGATTGGTTTGACTCACGGTTTGTAGAAGTTTCAGTCCACAGTCGGCAGGTTCCAAGGCAGTGCACTACAGCAGGCAGGAAGCAGTGGGATCAAGGGGGGAGGAGGGAGACATAACCTTCGAGGCTGTGCTCACCGTGCCTCACCTCTTCCCACCCAGCTTCACCTAATTTCTCACCAGCTACAATCTCATCCAGTGAGGAGTACCACACACCCATAATCTCGTCACCTCCCACACTCCCACCTGTGAGCACACAAGATGCCTAGAGATAAGCTGTAACAGTTCACTTAGACATAACAATGGTCAGTGGCGTTGTTCTGACAGCCTCATTTCAATCATCATGCCCAGAAAAAAGTTCAGGTTTAGACATGTCAAGTTATTGCCACTACAAGCAGAGCCAGGTCCTTGAGTCCCAACCCTTTCACCATGGCTCTGTTCAAAGCGAGCAATCAAGAGAACATGTGTTCTGAAGTGAAAGATTATTTCCATTGATGGTATGTTTGGAAACAGCGGGAGCAGGATTTGGGTGTTAATCTTGCAATCAAGATGGAGCAGAGGAAGAGTAAGTGAGTACATGGTGTGTGAGGGAAGGGAGAAGGTGTTGAATGTCTCAGCAGGGCATTTCAGATCACTCCAAGAACTCATCCCTGCTGGCAGTGACAAGAAGTTGAAGGATTTTGAGCAGGAAAGTAAAATGAACTAAATGCTGCTTCTAAGTAACACAGACTCTGTCTCTGTTTCAGTTGAGATCTGATGAGAAGGGATGCTGTCATCCCAAGTAAGGTAATAAACACTTTGAATGGTTCACGAAGAAAACCTCCAATAACCAGGTTATGACTCTTAACATCTATCCCCACATGTCATAATGGAGTTGACAAAGAGAAAACTATGTTTAAGAAAAGCAGTCAGCCTGTATAATAGGGTTGAGGTGTGAAGTGTTCAGGATAAAGAATTGTGCGTCTGATCTATGGCCAGATATAGAACACCTGGAGAGAACTACCTGCCAGAATGCTCCAAATCCCACCTAGGAGGCTGCTTTGGGAAGAAAGGGCACCCACTAGGTACCCTGGATTCCCAGGAGCAGAAGAGAAAGCTAAGGAAGAAGCTGCACTGATTCTAGGATCTAGAGTTTATGTGGAGGATCCATAAAGGAGGGGCTTCTCTGAAGATCACTTGAAATCAACAACTAGTTTTAAACACTTGCTCCATTTGCAAAGTACTAGGTGCGTAGAATTGAGTAAGCATTTCTGCCTTCTCTTTCCACCTTCCCTCATACTGAGTCACAGGCAGAGTGGTAAGTGTAGTTCAACTCCCTCCTAAAGCAGGTAAGTCACCCGTGGGACCGCACTGGGAGAGGAAAATGCTAGCTTTGTATAAAAATTGAAGTTTTAGTGAAGGCAGTGCTTCACTGTTCCTCAGTTTGGCCAGATCATGAGTCTGAGGTCAGACAGCACTCTGATGTGGTTGAGAAGTCCTATTGTTTACACCAGAGTACCCCTGAGAGCAGTAGACTTAAGCAAGGTAGATGGGACACTTCATCCCTTCAGTGGAAAGCTTTAAAGGACAGACTGGGGTCACCTGGAACCCAGGGAATCCCCCTGCAGCCTGACTGGGCCTCAGAGTCTCTTGCAGACTGGCCTGCTCTGCGTATTTCATTCTTGCCAGCCTATGTGATTGTGTAAGTCAGTTCCTTAAAATCCCTCCACTCTCTTTACACACCAAGCACTTATGTACACATGAGATGACAGCTGAACGGACAGAGATGACAGACACACTCTTCCTTTTCATTCTGTTTCTCTCACAGTTCTCCTAGTGTCCTTGTGTAATTATAGAATGGATACTTTGCTGCCAAGAAGTGATCAAAGGATTTTTAAAAATCATTTAAGAATATAAGAATAAGTTATGAAGTTTGCATAAGATTTCATGCAGCAGGTAAAGAAGAATAAAGGCCATGGAGGAGGCTTGAATTTGTAGGAGGAAATACATTTTTTTCTGAATCTCAATAGTTTAGTATATCAATGATTGAAAATAAAATCCAGTAAAATGAACTAATTACCAGAGGACAGGAGGCAGGGATCTGATGATCACGGAGCTGCTGCAAGTGTACTTTAGAGACCACAGAGATTGTCACTTCGGGGGAAAATGGGGAGAAATATCTGCGAGGCTGTGATGAGTTCAGTGTGAGCCATGTGGTCAGAGTTGGAGGACAGAGGTAAACTGGGAAGCCTGGCAGCTGATACGCCCAAGGCGAGGGGGTGAGTGGAGAGGGCACAGCTAGACTCAGCATCCGGCTGGCTCACAGGACCTCACAAGGAACGGACTGGAAAAGAGAAACAGGCCTTGCGCTGTCAGAAAGGAGTCACAGGGGAAAGGCACAAACAGACAAGGATGCTGTGAGGGGCAGGACAGGAGATGAGTACAGGCTTAGGAGGCCTGGAGATGTTAGATTTGAGATAACAGGGAAGAGAGATTCTTTTTTTTTGAGACAAAGTCACACTTTGCAGTTCAAGCTGGCCTGAAACTCACTATGTAACCCAGGCCAGCTTTGAAATCACAGCAAACCTCCTGCCTTTGCGCCCTGAGTGCTGGGATTACAGATATGCGTCAGCACGCCCAGCATCGTGATATATGGTCCTGAGGATCGAACTCAGGACCTTATGCTTGCCAGGAAGGTGCTAGAAGCACTGAACTAAATCCTCAGCCAAAGATATTCATTTTAAAAATATTTAGTATATACAAATACAAAATAAGTATAAATATGAATATTTATGTTAAATCAAAACAAGTTATATATTTTAAGTCATTGATCATTCATATACCACAAAATTTCTAAAAGCCACATTTATTTTTGGAATTAACTTTCTGACAAATGATATCTGACTTTTTTTTCTTGTATGTTTCTAGCTACCCACTCTTAGATTGCCTCTTCACAGCATAGAAATTTTGTAGAAATATCATTTCTTATCAATGGAATAGAGAGATAATTCAGTCATGGGGCAGGGTTGATCATAATTTGTTTAGCCACACCTGTTGTAGAAATATTTCCTTCAGTGTCATCACTCACAACTGTTATTGGTAATGTCAAATCCAGACAAAACCTCAACCTCATCCACAGAGACCGTTCTTTGGTGGGGCCACCCGTATTTCTGCAAATACAGAAATTCTGACAATGAAAATTCTCATTTACTCAGTTCCTGTCAAAAATTTTTAAAATACAGTTGTATTGTATCCTTGATATGCAAGAATGCCTGTTTTGACCAATCAAATTGCACACATCTTATCACTCATTCGGTGTCACATTGCAGCTAGAAGGCTTTCCCCAAATCTCAGGTGCTGAGAGGTGGTTTTTAGAAGATGCCTACACCATGAAAAATATACTTATCAGTGAATTGGTCAATTGATTAGTTCATAACTGGATGTACTACGATTGGAGGAGGTGTGCCTCTGAAGATGTGCGTTTGGAGGGCTGTCTCCCTTCCGCCTCCTCTTCTCTCTCTGCTTCCTGGCTGCTGTGAGGTGAGCAGCTTTCCTTGGCCAGACACTTCCACCATGTTTTTCTTGTGTTAGAGTCAGCCGATCCTGTACTAAAACCTCTGAAACAATAAGCCAAAATAAACTTTTACTCCTTTATACTTTGAGTGTTCAGTATCTTGTCCCACCAATAGGAAAGTGACCAATACAGAGTTTTCCACAACTAGCTTTTAATATAAATAGCAAACTGTGCTGTTACTCCAGTATTGACAGACATATAGCATCAGACTCCAGGAGACAAATTGAGAGCACTGGAAGACTTTCAGTTCTGTACTGTAGTGTTAGAAGTTAAGGCAACTCAGCAAACTACGTAAAAATGCAGCTCCATCAGGCTTCAGCAGGTCAGCTGACAATAACTCACCTATGCCCAAAAAGGACTGCAAACTATGTCATCAATGGTCAGACTGAATTCAGGGGATTGCCTTCCCAGTAGACCCCTAATCTGGGTCCCAAAACTGACAGTGTCCACTCAACTATCATCTGACAAAGAAAGAAGAAACGAGAAGATGAGAATCTTACAAAGGTCATGTGAACCCATGAAAGCAACTCTAGGGCTCCTCCCAAGTCTACGAAGGTGAATACACAATACTCCTTGGACTCCGAATCCACTAATGTCATAGTAAATCTGTGTCTCATTAGGGAAGAACCTGGAGGTACAACCATACTTAGGAAATGAGAGACAGAAAGATTGCCACAATTAAATTCCAATTTAAGATAATTGTTTCTTTCATGTGAGTGTAGAAAGCAGATTTTCCTCTTTTCATTTACATATCAACCATTTTTTGATTCTTTACTAGAGTAACACAAATTAGCATGACTCTTGTTCCTTTAAAATGACTCACATAAATACTCACACTGGCGTGTGTTCAATAGTGGGAGCCCTAAAGAGAAAGCAACAGAGATTACTCACTACCAGTGGTGCCTTGAGGTCAAAGAAAGGTTTTCTGAAGCTGCTGCCCCATCTGAGAAGTGAAAGGACCACACAAGTTTACCAGGTGGAAAAGAAGAGTGAGTTCTTTGTAGGCAGCAAGCCAGATGCAAATGAATCAAGAGGAGAGGAAGCACAGCGAGTTTAGGAGAACAATTATTGAGCAAAGCCTAGTTTCAGGTTGCAAGGGCTTGGTTAGAAAGGAGCACAATACAGAAGAAGGACTGGTGGGCAGGACTGGACCAGAGAACCTATGAACAAGAGGTGCAGGGAGGCAGGAGCCTGAACTGAGAAAGTGCCAGGGAGAATGTTTATTACCAACATTGGGACTTGATGATAACTGACCACATTGTAAATCTGAGTGGAAGATGACAGTTCAACTTGAAGCTTTAGATTCCCTGTAACTATAAAAGTAATAAGCATTTTATTAGAAAACTGTTCAAGTACAAAGGCAAGAGACTAGAATGATGAACCTCTCTGTTGCTACACCCAGCTTCAAGAATGATTGGGCCGGGGTTCCAGTGCCTCTCTTGCAAAGCACAAGGGCCCAGGTTCAATTCCTGGTAACCACATACAACAATATCAGGCATGCCCAGCAGGAGTCACCACCACATACCACAATGCCAAGAGTGGTGGCTCACTCCTGTAATCCGAGCACTCAGGAGGCAGAGACAGGAGAGCTGCTGTGAGTTTGAGGTTTGCCTGAGCTACATAGTGATTCAGGACCAGCCTGAACTACAAAGCAAGACTCTGTCTCAAAAAAAAGAACATTTTGCCAACCTTATATAAATGACTTTCAAAAGCTAAATTCTTAAAACCTCAGTCATCCTAAAAGTATAGCAACAATGTATGAATTGATATGTTTTTGGTGATATATCACATGATTGGGAAGGAAGAAACACTCAATTAATAATGTATTAATTAACTATGTGAGGAAATACATGCTTATATTTAATCAGCTTAATAGGTAAAGAGTGTTCTAATGTTAAACATTAAATATAACTTGGTCCAGGGATTTAGCTCAATTGTTCCACTGTTTGCCTGGCAAGCAAAAGGTCCTGAGTTCAATCCCCAGTAAAAACATACTATAATGCCAGGTGTGGTGCTAATGCTTGGAATCCTAGCACTCAGAAGGCAGAGACAGTAGGATTGTTGTGAGTTCAAGGCTGACTTGGGCTACATAGTGAGTTTAGGGCCAACTTGAACTACAAAGCGAGACCCTGTCTAAAAAAAAAAAAAAAACCCAGTTAAATATAACTGAATATTATCTAATTGTAAAGTCTCAAAAAATTTTCTAAATGTAAATCTAATAGGAAAACACAAAAGAAAAATGAAGAGTTGAGTAATTTCTATAAAACTTGTAGGTCAATGGTGATAAGAAAACAAATGGAGAAAAAAGTGGCAAACTATTTTTAAAAACCAATGTAATGCAAAGAACTTTTTGCTTTACATTGTGAAGCTCCCTATAAATTACAAGAAAAAGACAAAGCCAGCAGAAAAATTAGCAAAGATTATAAACAGTGAAACCTCAGTAGAGCTCATTTAAATCATTTAGGACTGGATACAAAGAAAATCGATCTTGATATATATTACAAACTGTAAATCAAGTTGACCAAAAACCATTTTTAAAGCACATGTCTAGCACTGACAAAATATAGTAGCAGAAACCAACAGCTTTCTATGCATACCAGTTGTGAGGATGTGAAATGCTACAATCTTTATGGAGGGAAAATTGATCAATAGTTTCTATCAAGAGGTTGAGAAATATTCAGGCATTAACCTATTAATCTTATACCTAGTAATTATCTTAAGAAAATAACCAAAGACTTACACAAGATATTTGTATGAAGTGTTCATGGTAGTATTGATTTTGAGTATGAAATATTGACCATGTTCTAAATATTTAAGAAGCAAACTTTGAAATTTATTGTGAATTATGACAAACTCATGCATGGAATATGATCCACTTACTTTAAAAATCACATTTCAAATTCATTAATGGACTAAGGCACTGCTGATAGTGTTACACAGGTAATACATATGTACTGTGAAAAGATATGACCCAATTTCAATTTAAAAGGAATAGGTGGGGCTGGGGATGTGGATGAGTAGCAGAATGTCTGCCTAGCATGCTGAGAGCCCTGAGGCTCAATCCCCAGTATTGCAAATGCAAGTAAATGAATGAACAAACAAACAACTGTAGGTATATGTGTTTGTGTACACTTGTAGCCATTTGTCTATTTTTTCATAGTAAAAGTACACACATCAAATACACTAAAATATTAAACTTGAACATCTCATTGAGTAAAGAACTTGAGTAATTATTGTCATTTCACAGCTTTTGCTGGATTTTCTAGAATAAATATGCACTACACTTGAAAAAGAATGTTATTTTATGTAAGTTCATGTGTTTGTATTCTGCTTCTGAAATGGTTTCAATATTGAGAAAGGAATAGGCTCATTATTTCACAAATATGAAGAGTAACAGCAAAATCCATAATATGAATTTTTTTGCCTGGGGGTAAACTTTCCAAATCAAGAACTGTACAAATGAATAAAAATGTAGCAGATTCAGAGCCTGGCTGTGTATCTGATATCAGACAAAACACTCAGACATTTATGATTGTCTCCACAATTTGACCTTAGTGCCCAGCCTCAAGGGACAACTTAGCTTTCTATGTTTTGTTTATGTCTTACTATGCATGTGTTTTGAAGAGCAGCTGTCTCCTCAAGAAAGAAGAAATCCACCAAACTGTACACCTTACAGATATTTTCTTTTCCTGAAGTTGTCACTTCTAGAAATAAATGACTTCTTTAGAAATATTTTCCAGTTTTAAAGCCTTCTGCAGGTGCAGTCTGTAGCACTCAGGTGAAATCTGACTACCTAAAAGATCCTGTCTGTGTTTGTAACACGGCCATTCAGGTCCAGGAGAATATCATTTCTCTATGTCACCAAGCTTTCTTTTCTATGTACTGGAGAGCTTTAACTTCATGACTTCTTCACATACAATGTGATCTCTCCCTTACTGATCTGCTCAGTATCCATGCTCAATGCTCAGTGTTCTTGTATCCACGGTCTTCACGTATATCACCACACACATGAGTTGATGTGTAACAGCATGGAAGTTGCTGCCACTTCCTTGAATGAGGAGACACAACCAGCACCCTCCATGTTGCAGTGGCCATCGTATCAGTCACATTCCAGGTGGATACATGCATCCATCACATGTAGACACATGCATCTAGTATGGGTCAACAGAACAAAATCAGTTTCCCCCAGGGCTTTTCATGTAAGGTTTTGTAATAGTTCACTGGTGCTTCCATGATGAAAGATTATAGGCTGGGTGATGCCAGCAGAAGCCACAACCCCTCAAAGTTGAAAGTCCATGAGCAGAAGGGATCACTCTTTCTGGTTTGTAAGTGGTCATCTCCTCACTGTAGGGAGAAAGAGAAATAGAAATCTCCTAGTCTCTCTCACCCTTTTTGTAAGGACACCAATCCTATCAGATTAGGACTTCACCACCACGACTTCTTTTAGCCTTACTTAGATCCAAATCCCACACTGGAGGTTGAGACTGCAACATAAGAACTGGAGGCAACAACTCAGTTCATAACAGTTTTATGAATTAAAGAACACCTCCACTTCCACTCTCCCTGTCCCCATTAAGTTGCTACAGAGTAAGCAGAATGATTCTTTTAAAATGTAATTCAGATCAATTGTTGTTTGCTCAAGGCCTCCAAAATATCCCTTTTATAGTAAAAATAAAACCCTCTGCACCATCCCCTTCCAGGGCCTGATGACTGTGCCCCGTTTATTCACCCCGCTTCCTCCCTCTGTCAAGCTCACCCTCCTGCATCCACTTGTTCCACTCCAGCTCTGGAATTCACCCCACCCTGTCTTCCTGGAAAGCTGTCCCCTGGCTTCACCCTGCTCCCTTAGACCTCCATTCAACTCCCACCTCCTCTCCCTCCTGTCCACCTTCACCCAGAGCACTCCCACCCCATTCTTTCATTTCCCTGGTCTCGTATGAAAATGCAAATCACCATTTTCAATCACTTGAACATTATTTTGCTTTTAATGTTCCTCATCTTCATTTTTTACTTTGTTTACCTGCACATCTCCAAAGCCTGTCTGAAAAAGATGCTCAGTCACATTTGGAATCAATGGATCCTATATGTAGGATTTTGTACTCTTTTTTCCCTCTTGAGCACAAGATTTGACTTCAACTTGGTTGTTTTATTTCTGCTCACTATTCTACTTACCAATATTATTTTGAGTGTTACTTTATCACTCATATTAAATATTTCTCTCAGCTATTGATCACTACTTTTGAGTTCAGACCAAGAAGAAAAAATACAAGTTCCTTATAAAATGTAAGTTAGACAAACATTACTTATGTACACATAATTTTATGTATCTGTATACTTAAATTATAGGGATCAAATTTTGGCTGCTGCAATTCACCCAGACCTATCCCTAGTATTTCAGAGTGTAACAAACAGTATCTGGAGATGAGATCTCTTCACAAGTGATTTCATTAAAATGAGTTCATTAGAGTGGGCTCTGATCCAATCTGATCAATATCTCAATAAGAAGAGGGGATTAGAACACAAGAGAGACCCCAGAGACATACACACAGAGAAGAAGATGTGAAAAGGACTCACAGACGAGCAGCCATATGCAACCAAAGAAAGAGTCCTCAGCCCTGCCAGCATCTTCACCCAGGCCTTCTAGCTCTCAGTACCAGGAGGAAAGCAATTTCCACTTTTTCTGTCTCCAACCCTGTGTTCTGCATCTAGGGTAGCTGAGCAGATGAGAATACTGCATGCAACTCTGGATGGTAGCACCTGTGGCCATGATGGAACCAAAGGCTGGCCTCACACATAGGAGCTGTGGGAATAGGAGATGGGGCTCCACTTCATGGGATGCCTACTTCCTCTGCCTCTGCCTTGCTGGCCTAGGACAGCTGGAAAGGAGAGGGCTGGTGTGAGCAAGTCCACTATTTTCCATGACAGCCATGAGGTTCCAAGTCTCTGCCTCTACCTGGATCAGGGGAAAGGAGAACAAGAGAACCTTAAGGGAGGATGACATTTTTCAAATGTCCCCCTAAGAGGCTGTTTGAGACTAAGAAAGTTATGCAATTTGGGCTAAGATTACCTTCAAACACTATTCAAGCCAGTGGGGAGAAAATGATTATAAAAATAGGGTTGACAACATTCCATGGAGGTCAAATCATGACTATTCCTCAGTAATGTGAGACTCTTCAGTTAACCAGTAATATCTACTCTACATGATGTGGGGTTTTTTCCCCACCAAATTGTACTGTGGGAAGCAAGCAGGACAACTTGTAGGCAGCATATTCCTCTCATCAGCTCATGGTTGGTGTCATGTATTAATACTATAATCACATTTCCCCTGGATTCAGCTGTCTGGGCTGTGCCTGGTTACACAGCTCATGGACCTTTATGTACCAGACACAGGACTGTCTCAGATGATTAAGGAGCAGGAAGATGAGGGTGGTGTGCTTCCCACATGTGGGAGACCATCACCCCACAGGCTGGAATAGAAAAGGCAAGGGTACTGGTGAGATGGAAGCAACCACCAAACACACCCTGGATGCACTCTGTCCTTGGCATAAGCTATCAGCTTCTGCCAGCCTCACACAAAGGCCTGTGCTGCCTGGTCAGAGAGCACTGGCTGATGTTGTGGCCAATCATGAAGAACTAAGTCCCTTATCACATGCAGACCAAAAGGAAGGAGGCAGACAGGAAACGAACATCACTCAAACATGAGGGACTTTTTATATGGTGACCTCCTTTACACCTCAAGATAACTCTCAATGTTCCTGAACTTTACAAAGAGAGCAAGACTCAGAGAGGTTACATTGCTTATCAAGACCAGACAGTTAGGGTGTGAAAAAGCCAGGGTTCAGGCCTGGATCCATTTGGCTTTCAATCTTTGTTGTTTCCAATACACCCTCTTTGCTCTCTGTCTGCTTGTCTGGCTAGGTCGGAACTTGTTACCTACTGTACCTTCTTGCAGGCCTAAGTCATTCATATAGCAGATTGTCAAAAGAAGTGGTAAAAGGCACCCTGTGCTCATCATCTCTGTGAACGGCCTTCTGCTATCCCTCTGAAGAATACAGAAAAATATCCTAAAATTGGATGCAGAAAAATTGTTGAAATTAGGCCTTATTTATGACAATAGTATTGACAGGGTAATTCATTATCATCTTATTTTCTCTGAAATAATTTTTCAATGTAACAAGAATTTAATATGAGATCCATTCTGAAATAAAGGTATAAAATGTAAGCTATCCCTTCACAAATGTCAAGATGACTACGATCAAAAAAATAAGAGATGATCCTGTCATTTTTGTCAAGAGAGATGAAGTGGGGGAACATAAGGTTAGGTGACACAGGCCAGGCACAGAAAGACAAATAACACATGATCTCATTAACGTACAGAATTCAAAAAAAAGCAGAAGTCATAGAAACAGAAAGTAGAATGGTGGCCCCCAAGTGTTGGGGACAGAAGGTGAGAGATTTGTGAGAGAAGGACACAAAATTTTATTTGAACAAGAGAAATAAGCTTCAGAGATCTATGGTACATCCTGGTTACTATAGTTAGTAACAAGATATTATGTGCTTGAAACTTGCTAGGCAGAGAATTTAAGTGTTCTTGCCACAAAGAAAAAATGGTGAGGTCCGTGAGGTGATGTATATATTAATCAGCATAATTTGGTCATTTCAAAATGCACATGCTATCAACACACACACACACATCAGCAGTAAATTTTAAAAAATGAAAAAGATAAGTATTAGCAAAAATGTGGGAAACTGAAACATATGGATACAGTGGGTAAAAGGGCAAAAATGCTGTAGTCACTATGGAAAACAATACTGAGATCCCTCAGAAATCAAAACTAAATTTCCATATGATTGAGCTACCTCCACCTTGGGGCATAAATCTAAAAGAACTGAGATTAGTCTCAAACAGATTTTAGTACTCCCATGTCCATCATAGTGGTAAGAAATTCACAAGAGACAAGGTGTGGAAATGACCCAAGTGCCCAATGATGGATGACAGATAAAAAATATACATACAATATAATACCACTCCACCATGAAAAACAGGAAATTTCACAATATGAAACAATATGATGGGCTTTGAAAATAGTATCCTAAGTGAAATGAGCCAGTCATGCAGAGAAATACTGCATGGAAGCATCTACAATAGTCAAACACATACAATTTTTTAAAAATAGAATTCTGGTTACAAGAGCTGGGTACATGGGGAGGTTGAGTAATTTAATCAACAAGAATAAAATTTTCTTGAAATACTTTTCTTAAACCTCTATTTCTCTTTCTCTCCTTACCCCCCACTCTGCTATATTTTAGTACATTGCTAATATATAGTTCCTTATGTTTTTATTGCAATTAAAACAATCTGAGATAACAAAAGCTTGACTGTCATTTCTCTCACTGGAGTGATTGTCAAAAAAAAAAATTGGTCTACTCCAAAGTGACCTCTTCCTAACTTTTCATTTGGGTTCTCATACACAGTTTTAACCCATAATAGCCGATGGGGGGGGGATTTACCTCAGTGGTTCCAGCACCTGCCTTGCAAATGCAAGATCCCAGGTTCCATCCCTGGTTATCACATACAACAACAATGCTGAATGTGGTGACTCATACCCACCAGTAGTCAGTACTACATACCATAGTGCCAGGCATGGTCGCTCAGGCCTATAATCCTAGTACTCAGGAAGCAGAGGCAGGAGGATTTCTGTGAGTTCAAGGCGGAGCTCAGTGCCAGCCTGAACTACAAAGAGAAACCCTGTCTTTAAAAAAAAATTGCTGATGGAATGTGATTAAGTGAGCCTGAGAAGGTCTGGGTAGAAAAAACTAAGCACTATATAGCACAAGATGCAAAGTTATTCAATTTATACCAACTCAAGACATTTTCATATAACTTGTTGACAAAGTATTAGCAAGAGATTAAGAGTTATTGGGAATCTTTTGCCATCATTACGGACAACACTGCATACAGCAGTATGTCTGACTTGAGTTGACCAAAACTTGAATAAACAGCAGCCAGAAGAAACTTTAGGAGGTGTCATCTTCAGACAAGGAATGTGGGAGAGTGATCACCAACTTTAGCTGCTGGAAAATACAACATCATGGAGGTCTACCATTTAATGACTTCATAAACTGAATGTTTATCTCTCAGCTATTGAGAGAGAATATGCATCTCTGTTAAACATAGAAAGTACGTGCGTATTCAGTTAGTATTTGGGGAAACACTAGCTCTAATATTAAACAAATAAAACCTGAAGCAGATTTTATCCTATAGTATAACTGAGAAAAACAAAAGCCCTAAAAGATACAACAAAATAAAAGATGGAAATACCTGAGTCTGTTCCTGTGATTGTCTTGGCTGGTAGAACTGATAAACAGGATTTTCTTCCTTTTCTGTATTTTCTGGAATGATCATGTGCTTTTATCATGTAAAATTTTCACTTAAAAGAGCTTCCTTTTTCTTGTTTTCCTTTCTCCCTCTCTGGAAAGAACATTACTTTCCTCGGATGAGCTGCCTCAGCTACTGCCCTTGGACCTTCACTTCTCATCACAAAAGCCAATGTGAGGGGTTGAGTGGATGAAGGAAGCACAGTGGAAAGTCAGGGTGAAGCTCAGATTGGGGAAACCAAGAGGAATAGCAGCTAATTCTTAATCACGTATTCAATCTACTACAGCAAATAGCAGGGACCCCAACAACTGTCAACATGAAGATGTTCACTTCTAAGCATTATTTGAAAACCGTAAAAGAGCTGAGAAGCACTGTCGAAATCAGTCTTTTCCAAATGAAACATTTGGACACAACAATCAACAAAAGGTGAGCTTTACCTGAGAACAAGTGAGAAAATATGCTAAGATTATAATAAAAAATATATCTATGCCAAATTAATAGTATTTAGGGGAAACTGTAATGATTGCTAGGGAAATAGGACAAGTATTGATACTGAAGTGATTGTAGGACATTAATGTGTATGATTATTGTACTTAAAATGCTGAGATGACAATCAAGATATATATGTGTTGTTTTTTTAAAAAGATTCTGCCCCATTACTTGTTTGACTTAGCAACACAGTACGAGCATAAATATAATACACCTAACTCAGAAATGCACTGTTGCAATCATGGAGCCTGGACTCACATCCAAATTCCCAAAGTCTTTGGTAGTGTGTAACTTACTAAATTCTACAATTCATACTTACTTGATTGTAAAATAGACTTCTAGGGTGGTTGACATGATTAAATGACATAGTTAATGTAACACATTTGCATAATTCCTGACCCGCATGAGGTCTTAATGAATGTTAGTTTGAGTTATCATTCTTAATATGAAGTGACTACCAGTAGAACTTCTACACTCTCAAATCAGTCCCCTACTGTGAGAACCACAATCTAGCTGCCTCTGAGAGGTGTTGCCAGGAAGCCATGTGTACCTGCAGAAGGCCAAATGGAAGTAAAAACTTAGAATTGTAAGATGATAACCATATGTAAGAATCTTCTGTGCACTAAGATTTCAATGAACACTTTGGGGTATGGGTAAAGAATGTGGATTTCCCAGCTCTCTCTCCTTTGGAATACAAGCCACTACTTATCTGTGTTGTAATGAAGATTAATTTTGACAAGAATGAGATTGTCTTCCCTCCAGACTCCTCAGAATTTAACATGCCAGGTGCTAAAAGGCTCAGCTCTTCACAAAGAGCACTAGAAATGGCATCTGGTGGATCTACATATCTCTTCCAAGAGACCCATCTATCCTCCCTTTCACTCCAAAGGTTTCAGGTAAACAGGTTTCAAATGAAATTTTTCTGTATCTCCAAAGATTTTAATATTTATAATATAGAAATACCAATATTGAAAGTTTTATATAAAAACTAGCCTTACAATAAGGAAACTCTCCAGGTACCTGACATAAACAGGTACCATTCCTTGGTGATTTTCCCTCAAATAAAGTTATGTGCAATTCTTGCAGAGTTAATGATCCACCACAGAGAATGGGCTCAAAATGAAAAATTACACATCACAACATTATCAGTGCTATAAGAAAATATGATACGAATGTGGTAATAATAAAGAAAAAAGAAAACAAAGATTGTATATATAGGGGGCAGGGGAATGTAGGGCAGGGAGGAAAGAGAAAAAATGAGAATCAAGTCATGTCATAGTCCGGTAAAAACTCTTAATGTTGAATGCGATTATCATGTGTATTCATAATGTACCAATAAAGATAATTTTTTAAAAAAAGAACAAAAGAAAATGGGTTCTGAGAATCTAAATTTATAAAATAAGATATTGTATTAATAATAATAAATATGTATGTTTAAAAGTATTGAAAGGTAAAAGAAAAACATAACAAGAGTGAGACCACAGAGAAATGATCAGGGAAAGTAGAAAGTGCAATAAACAGAGTTTCTATAAATTAAAACATAGTAAGTGAATGAAGTAGCATATTATACACAATGGCAGAGAGAATTACTGAAATGGAAACTAGAATTAGGAAGAAGGTAAAGAAGCAGTATGTGAAAATTTTACAGAGACATGAAAGATAAAAATAGACATTTTCAAAATATATGTAAAGTGAGTAAAAAGCAAGAATAGATAGACTGAAAGTACATGTGCTCTACTGAGGGTAAAGGCTGGAATTTTACAGAATGGATTAAAAAATGAATACTCAGGCTGATAAAGTACATTGAGTCCCATGTACAATAAAGGATTTATATTCATAATAATAAAGCTGCACAGCCCTAAGATAAAAATAATATTTTTTAAATAACTAAAGACAAAAGAATTTGCCATTCAAATTCACAAATCAAATGGCAGCAGACTTCTCACCAGGGATGATAAAGACCAGAGGTCAACAAAGTAATAGTTTTTAAACATTAAAAATAGAAAAAAAAAAAAAAAGATCTACACTGACCCTAAAAGCTTTATATTGAAATTCCACATTTGGTCAGATGCTATTGTAATAAATCAAATGAAACAAAGATATTTTCAGACATAGGCTTGATAAAGTTTGCCATTAATAGATTCTGAATGACTGAGCTCTAAGTGAAAGATGCACTTGAGTCAGAAGGAACTAAACTGAAAAGTTAAGAATAATATGCAAGGGCTGGGGATTTAGCTCAGTGGACCTGGCATCAGCCTGACAAGCACAAGGTCCCAAGTTCTATCCCTGGTATACATACCACAGTGCTGGACATGGTGGCTCACGCCTGTAATTCCAGCACTCAAGAGGCAAAGGCAGAAGGATTGCTGTGAATTTGAGGTAGGCCTGGGATGCATAGTGAGTTCAGGGCCAGCCTGAACTACAAAGCAAGACCCTGTATCAAAAAAACTTTAAAAAAAAAACTAAAAAAAAAAATAAAAGGAGAATAATATGCAGAAGCAGTAAGAACAAAAAAGACACATAATAATCATGTCACTAACTTGAATTTGGCTGAAGTTTTAAAATTAAATTTCACCACAAGGTAAGAAAGATCAGTAAAACTTGGAGTCAATAGGGCTTTGTTCTAGTGCTGATTTTGCCAGTTATATAACTTTGAATAAATCATTGATTTTGTATGCAAAATGTTATTCAGATAAACAGAACCTAAGATTTTCTTGAAAACCTAATATTCTGTATTTTACTGTGTTGTTTCCTGGTTACTTTCTTCCTCAAGAAAAAAAAATGCAAGAATATATGGAATAATTCCAATAGAATTAAAGAAATATGGCCCTTTAGATCAAAGACCTCACTTCTGAGCTCCATGCCTATTTGTTGCCTTCCAAAGAACAGGTAACTCCAGCAGATATTCTTTGAAATTCCCAAATTGATCCACAAGATTTATCCCAGAGCAGGACCAGAAACCCTTGTTGCCAACATTGTTCATGTTGAACATTTAATGAGCACTTACGTCAGGCTGATGTGACACAAAGTACAACCTGTCCCCGTCATTCACATGTTACTTCAGTCCTTTCTGGAGGGAAACTGTCCTGGGTCCATTCTGGAGCCTGAGACAGACCTTCTCATTGCTCGGAAATCTCCAGCAGGGAAAAAAGGAGTTGGAAACAAAGCCTATTAATCTTACTCATTGGGTTCTGGAGAGAAAATAATATAAAACAGCAAGACTGATTTCTCTCTGAGGAAAGTGTGCAGTCCAGTGTTTGAGAGTCACATTATGGGGGAGACCTCTTTTCTGGATATTCCTTTACTGATAAGCTCTTACAAGTCAAACAGCTATTTTTCTGGTCTGAATTTTCTTCAACAGTTTTTTACTTATTTTCAAACTAAGAGTACTGGTCCAAATTCTTTATATTTCTGTAATGACCATTACTAAATCCCAGTTTTCACTGTATTATAAAAAGATGATGTCAGCATCTGTAGACATTCTTCTTTCTATCCTTCTTTCTGCATATCCCAAATAACTGACAGTCATCCCAACATATTTAGACCTGGCCCATGTGGTTCCCTCTTCCCGTTTTTTCAAGACAACTTCTTTCTGATCTTAAGGATGTGTCACCCTTCTGGGAGCTGTCCCCTGTCCTCTAATGACATACTCCTCCATCTCTCTGAAATCCTTCCCAATGGAAAACTGAGTCTACAGGATCAACATTACTAATAATCACCATTTAATCCAAATCTTCTCTCCTTCCAGGCACTATATTTTCCTACTCCTTTGAAGTTAGGCATGACCAGTGACAGGTGAGTGGAAATAATTGGTATCACGCCCAGGCCAAAGCATTAAGTGAATGTCAGTGATTCTCCTTTTTTCTCTGCCTCTCACATCAACCAAAGCCACACAGTTTACAGTGAAGATCCTACACTGTAGAAGTGCCAATACACTGGCTTACCAGAGTGCCCTATGAAAAACAACGGAGTGATAAAATGCCTAGACCCACAGAGGACTTTGTGTAAGAAATAAGCCCTGGAATTAAAAGACTCTTATCACAGTGACATATGTGCACCCATGTTTATAGCAGCCCAGTTTGTGATTGCTACATCTTGGAAACAACCCAAGTGTCCATCAACTGGAGACTGGATAAAAAAGCTGTGGTTCTTCTACAGAATGGAGTACTACTCTGCCATAAAAAATGATAAGTTTGAATCATTTCTACTTAAATGGACA
>PVIR01006918.1:0-64235 GCA_004026965.1 Petromus typicus
AAAGAAAGCTGACGGAGATTGTATTTTTATAGTCAAAATATGGCTCTGCTTTTTCACTCTGTACTTTTATCTATGATATAACCCCACTTTGACCTTCAGGATTGTACATTTATATTTATCCAGAATAGCTAAAAGCCAGGCCACTTAGCAGCCATCATCGGGTTAAGCTTGAGACGAACATTGTCATAGGCTTTTGCTTTGAAATATAACTTAGGGTTAAAATTTGACCACAATTTCCAAGCACACAGCTGTGAAGATAAATGTCATGTGAGGATTATAATCCAGACCCTGAAAAGTTCACATTCAGTGATTTCGTCTATATAAAGTTTGAAGCACAGAATAATGTTCTGTAGTGACAAATATCAGAACAGCTGTTCAATTAGAGGTGCAATGTTAAAAGAAAACACAAAAAGCCAGAAGAAATCTTAATAAAATATAGTTTGAAAATTCTGGTCCAAATACTAGTGCTCACACTGTGTGTGGAGTGTGGGGAAAAGTAGCTGACACTCTGCAGGTCACGATTTTTAAAATAGGACACCACCTGGAAAGAGAACCCTGCAGTTAGAGTGACTCCACGCTCCTTCCTTCCGTTAGCTCCGAATCCGAATGGAATATGGGGCAGAATTTGCACCACAAGTATGATGGACAACAGAACCTACTTTCTGTCAGTTTTCCTTAAAAATAAACTCTATTTATCGACAAGTTACAATATGTCTGTCCTCATATATCTCGCCACATACATATGATTTAATACGGTGTATAGTCGCTTGTGTGATGCTCTGGGTTCACTTCTTTAAGAAATATGTGTTTATCTTTTCAAACAGCACTCATGTTGTACAGCTAGTTTTCATTCCCCTTTCCTGATAGATCACTGTGACTTCCTTTGTTTTATGTGTGTGACGCCCAGATTGCTGCAATTTAACAAGATGCAGATTAGTTCATACCATTAATGCTATTAGTACATTGTTCAAACGTTACCATGGAAAAATGTGTTGATGGAGACCAAATGATAATTAAGTATTAATTTTAAAATGCACATTTAATGCCTCAACTTAAAATAATAATTCACCGCCCACAGTACACTTATGCCAATTTTCATTTTACTATTTACTATCATAAATAAAATAGAAAATGAAAATATAGGGAAGAATACCTTATAATTTATTAACATATATCTTTAATCATGCATGAGAAACAAAAAATCAGCAATAAAAAAGTTTTGGAGATTCTGAAATTTATTGAAAAATTGTCTTTTAGATGTCTGTTTTTATCCTGAAAGTCTTTCAGTGTTATGTAAAAGTACAAGTAAAAGTAAAACTACAGAATTTAAATAGGAAATCTAAATTTACTTGTTATTAATACATCTCTGAAATAATCAAAAGAAAAGGACCATATCTTTTTCAATTTAGTTTTAATATCTGAATACTACATGTACCTTGTCACAGTTCCTTCATCAGAATTATATAAACTCATAGTCAACTAATGAATTTTACATATTTCAAAACTTGTATTGTAACACAAAAATATACTGTAATATTTAAATATTTCCATGGTGGGTTTTTACTCTTAACTTTTGTTTCCACAATCATGCCATTTGTACATTTACAATCATATTTACACTATGTCTAACACCAAACAGAATCTAAGTATATAGAAATGCGTTCAGTGAATGGTGAAGATTTGATTTGAGTTGGCTTAACTTTGGTTGTTTACATCCCAAAGTGTATATTGCAAAAACAGAATTAAGAAATATCAGAAGAGAAAATATTGTGAGAATTTTACAACCTTTTGGTTTAATTTATAGTGAATTAAACAGAGTAGGCATAAGAGGAAGAATGAAGTGAGTGTATCTGTGATTTCTATCTTAAGTCCTTCCTAGAAGATTGATGCTGCTGAGACAATAAAAGGAAAAGTTTAGGGGGCCAGAGACTGAGCTCAGTGGTTCTAGTGTCTGCCTGACAAGTGCAAGGTCCTGAGTTCCATCCCCAGTAACTACATTCCACAATAACCACATACCACAATGCTGGGTGTGCTGGCTCATGCCTGTAATCCCAGCACTCACGAGGCAGAGGCAGGAGGATTGCTGTGAGTTTGAGGCTGGCCTAGGTTATAATAGTGAGTTCGGCGCCAGCCTGAACTACAAAGTGAGACCCTGCTTTAAAAAAAAAGAAAGAAAAAAAAAATTAGCTTGCTAGGGTTGAAGGAAACAAATGCTTGTAAGTGGATCAAAGCTTTATAATCAACTGCATTTTAGAATGAAGTAATTTTTGAAGATGGATACAATATATACATATAGTCATCTATATGAATTTATATATTAAGTGACCATCAAGATGGTAATTTCATATAAATGTGATTACCCTGTGGAAAAGAAATGTTTTGAAAAATTATATTTTTAGGGTTGGAGATTTAGCTCAGTGGTACTGCAACTACCTGGGAAGCACAAGGACCCGAGTTTGATCTCCAGTAACACCCCACCCCCGCGCGCGCATGCATGCACGCGCGCGCACACACACACACAGACAAAAAGAAAAATTATATTTTCATGAAAGATTATACTTCTCTCCAAATATAAAACTAGTAGATAAAATTGTTTTGACTGTGGAAATGACTGTACAGTATTCTTTGTCCTTTATTTTTAACATTACTAAAAGTGTCATAAGTAAAAGTCTGGGTTTGTAAGTGATAGCTAAACCATTGTTCAGTAGTAGGTCTTATTTTTGCTGTCATAGTAACTATTCTTCAACCCAAGAAACACCATTAATCTGGCCAGTTATCAATTTTCTCCCTAAATTTTATATCTATTTTCTTTGCCCTGCCAGTTAATCATAATATGAGCACTTGAGTTCAGAGTGCACTAGGATACAACCACTACAAAGTGCGGTATAACTCACAGGATAGGTAAACTCTTTTTAAACATTTGTTTCAGCCTATTCCAAGGTATTTGAGTAATGGTTATCACTTCTGACCTAGTTGGTGGATCAAATGTAACTTAGAAAAAAGCAGGTTCATTCGTATGTACACATCTTAAATTTCATTGACAATAGAAATTATTTTGTACCTTTTCAAAAGGTTTTAAGATCTCCAAATACAAACTTATTAAGATGATGTTTCTTCTTCATAGCCTGGAGAAAGAAGCCACAATAAGAGAAGAAGAGAATATTATGCAGAAAGACAAATAGAATTGCCATTAGCTCCTTAATACTAAAGAAAATGAATAATTATGCATAATACATTAATGTGGAAAATATTAACATAATTGTTTCATAAGCTGGTCTGTCTTCTTAGACTTGAAAACTTATTCTTCCTCCTGGAAATATTTTATCATGTAAATTATAAAAATGTGTTGAACATAATATTTGAAATAATAGATCCTGAAACTTACTTTAAATGGGATTAGAATCTAGCAATGTTCCTAAAGCTAAATGTCTTTTTTGCACAATCTTTGGCAAGTGAATTTTGCATTTCAACACCTCCTCTAAAACAATGACTACACATCTTTTGAAATTAATTGAAAATTTTCCAGAGACATTTAGAAAGAAGTAAAAAGAAACATTGCTCCTCATTAAATCCAAGGGTTCACGTCTTACACAGACTCTTCCGATTGTACAGGCTGACAGGTGCCTAGAGGACATTAAATGCTTTCTGTATTTTTAGCTGTCAAAATTGAATTGGGCTTTGTTAAGAGGTGATAGAGAAAACTTGGCTAAGTAAAGCATTTCATTTATTTCTTTATAAGACATTAATTTAGTTTCCCTTAATATAAAAACCACAATGGATATATTCAGAACAAGGTAGAACTTCAGTGACACAGCATATTAGTATTAGAAGGTGAACTTTAGGACAACTTCAAATTAATCATTTAGCTTCTTATTTACAAATATAGTATTACACAAGAGGCAGATAGAGATTGAGGAACTAAGAAAGAAAAACACATGTGATGAGCTCTGCACAAGGAACTGTTGCCCGGTAGATAATTCCGAGGTGAATTATGATTTCTAACCTCAGGACACAAACTCTGGGTTAACCTTTACTCTCATAATTTCTTCTCTATAAATTTATCCACTTAATTTTACTTTATAGGTTTTAATTTGTAATAAACAAGAGATACAAAAGACTTTATTGTAATTATTGTCAGTGAGAAATGTGATCATAATGTATTCCTAAAATGTACCAATCAACTTAATTAATTAAATAAAAGATTTTATGAAATCTTCAGACGCAACAAAAGTATTTATCTTATCTGTATGTATAAGCCGGCTTTATGTAATCACATACTGAATTGTGTAAAATCCATCACTAGGTTACAGGAAGAAAAGCAACAAACTTTGTATCTCTTCCAATGTTATCCAATTTTTGCTTTATCTTTTTTCTGAAAAAGCCTGTGATAGACCAAAAGAGTAATAAATATTAAAAAGAGTTATATCTATCTTTAATATCTTTAGAATGTATAACTAATTTAGCTCTAAAAACTTTTCCGTGTCATGTCAGTTGGATATGCCTTATTTACTTTGAAACAGTCCTGAAAAGAAACCTGTTAAATATTAACATTTTTCATATAGTCCAATAACAAAAATATATAGATTTAGTCATCTATTATTAAGAGCATTTCATTTTGCAACAACTTTACTTTAACCAGAGTATTGTTCTTGTGTCTATTTTTACCTGTGGCACTAAAGTAAAATTCATGCATTACCAGGATAATTTTTTTTTTTAATTTTTAAGGTGTATATTAAATGTACTCACCTATTATATATTTTTTCTGGTTACAATACAATATTTAACATATATTAAGAATAAGTTAAAACATAAAATACTTTATTTTCTAGAAGGCATTATTTTAGAGAATTTAATATTCTGTTGAGTAAAATATATTTTGGGAAAGAGTATGCATTTATTGATAAAACATTTAATTGATTACATTGAAACATTAAGTGCATATTGATAACATTTAACTAATATGTGTCATTATAGAAATAGATTTTTTTTTTTTTTTTTTAGGATTTTTTGAGACAGGGTCTTGCTTTGTAGTTCAGGCTGGCCCTGAGCTCAGCCTCAAACTCACATCACAGCAATCCTCCTGCCTCTGCCTCCCGAGTGCTGGGATTACAGGCATGAGCCACCACGCCCGGCGCTGTGGTATGTGGCACTGGTTGCTGCTGGGGCGAGTCTCCACGCCCAGTATTGTTATGTGGTTACCGGGAATCGAACCCCAGTCCCTGCGCTTGCAAGACAGGCGCCGGAACCACTGAGCTAAATCCCCGGCCCTGTAGAAATAGATTTTGAAGCAAATACTTAAAAAAAAATACCTGAGGCATCTATGTAAGGGTCGTTAAAGTAATAAGAACTATGTTGACCCCACTGGCTGGAACAAATGAAAGTTCAAACAAACTAATGGAACAATAGAGTTCAAGACCCTGGGACAGCAATTCCTGAGATTCAGTAAATAAAACCTCCTAAGTTCACCCAATTTTAATGCCGTAAGTGAACATCTAGAAAGTGATAAATGGAAGGAAAAGCTAAGCACAGCCCAGCCATGATCAGGGGTTGAAAAAATGAAGCTATGAGTGAAGCTGAAACAATTAGCTATGACTTCCATCACACGCAACCAGGACAATGGGAACTATGTGGAGAAAACACAAGATATACAAAGCTCCGAGCAGCACATGTGTCTAATGCTACTTAAGGGCAAAAGATAAACACCTTAAATTAATAGAGGTAACTGTGCTTAGAAAATATACATAGTTAGAAACATTGTTCATTTCTTAAAGCTAGAACAGAAAACCTCCAGATTAAGAAAATATTTAGTAGGAGGCCGAGGAGTTAGCTTAGTGGTTCCGGCGCCGGTCTTGCAAGTGCAAGGGCCCGGGTTCGATTCCCCGGTAACCACATAACAATACTGGGTGCGGAGACCCACACCCAGCAGCAACCAGTACCACATACCACAGTGCCGGGCGTGGTGGTTCACGCCTGTAATCCCAGCATTCGGGAGGCAGAGGCAGGAGGATTGCTGTGATGTGAGTTGGAGGCTGAGCTCAGGGCCAGCCTGAACCACAAAGCGAGACCCTTTCTCAAAAAACCTAAAAAAAAAAAAAAAAAAAGAAAAGAAAAAAAGAAAATATTTAGTAAAATATACACGAGTCTTTTGTTTCAAGAATGGGAAAAATCTAAACTTAGGGTGATCATTGATCTGCTTTTGTTCAATAAACTTCCAGAAAACCCAGCAGATCAAATCATTTGCATGTAATTTAACTAAATCCCAGAACAAGGTTCAAAAGATTTATGATCTTATCAAAAACATTTGGCCGTATAAAAATAAAATTCCCATGATTCATTCACAGTAAAAGTTTATAAGCCATACAAAGAATAAGACACTTTGCATAATGAGAAGAATGATAAAATAGAAATAGACTCGGAGATTAGATGGATTTTAGTCCAATTACAGAAAAAAGTAAAAGTTGTTGTAACTGCATTTGATACATTAAGATCCTGGAAGACATAAGAAATGATCCAAATAAATACCCCAGAGATGAAAAAATTAAATACATGATATGCAGTATTAACTGATGATATATTAATGGAATTGGTAAGAAAAAAGTTTCAGGAAAATTGAAGACAGCAACAGAAAGTTTCTAAAGTTAAATATAGAACAAATGGGGAAATTTTAAGACATAACTTTTGAGAAAATTTCAAACAAAAATATGTATAAATAGAGTTTGTACAGAAAGTAAAGAGACAAAGAAATAATCTTCTGTAAAAAAAGTAACAGGTAAACATTTTTCAAAATTTTGGTAAAATCTATGAGTCTCAATAAGATCCATGGAACAGTGTGATGTGATCATTAATACTGATTGTCAAATACAGTGGGTTGTAAAATGCAAGAGAAATGAGTAAAGCACACTTGAAGGTATGTGTGTGATAATGTTTCCAGAGATACTGAGGAGTGGGGCAGAAAACTGAGGGAAGAAACCCAACTTTGAAAGTAGGTGGTACCATCTAATATAGCTGATAGGCTGAGGCCCTTGAAACAAAAGCAGAAGGAACTCAAGGAGGACATTCATACTGTTACTTTGTCTCTGGCTCTCTGTGTTTCTCTGTCTCTGTCTCTCTGTCTCTGTCTCTCTCTTTTTCCTCTCTCTCTCTAATTTTTACAGTTTCAGCTTTCATCCACCACCCTATTCTGTCCTGAGAAAAGAACTAACTTCTGGCTCAAAGCAACAGAACAAACGTACCATGGACTGTATACTTGAAACCATGAGCCCCACCCAGCCATTTTCTTCCCTATAAGTTGATTTTTTTTTTTTTTAGGTATTTTGTCATTATGATAGAAAACAGACCAATATATATGAATAACCTGGATTGTGACCCATACAAAGCAAATTATTGAAAATTAGTAGTCAAAAAAAACAATTTTATATCAGCCAAAGGTAGAGTCAAAATATGCATATGTTTACTTACATTGAAAACAATGTAAGTAAAACATTGAAAAACTGTTTTATAGTACTAAAAGAAAAACAAAAATTATCAGTGTATCAGTGCAAAATATTACATATATGAAATATTTTATACATATATTATTATATACATATGATTTCAAAATGTGAGGAAATATACATATGATATAAAACAATACTAAATACTAAATATTTTTAGTATTTAGTTGAAATATTAGTATTTAGTTGAAATATTTACTCCTAACCATTAGGAGCAAGTGTTATAAATAGCCCAGCTGGTCAGATTGAACTTTAAAATACCTAGTTATACCTACTGTAGTATAAATTTCAAATATAGAGACCCATTACCTTAAAAGAAGAGAAAATAAATTATCCTAACAATCAAAAATAGTGAAGTAGTTCTATGACTATCACGAAAAAATGGATTTACTTGAATGTAGCAAAGCACAAAGGGTATGTTATAAATGACCACATGACTATGATACATAACAATTGTAAATATATATAAGCAGCCAAGAGTGCTTCAGAATCTTAAAAGAAATACTGCAAAATGAAAAATCTAAAACTATGTTGAGAAATGGCAATTCAACTCCCTCTATAAGTGATAGAACAATTAAATACAAAGTACGTGAAAACTTTGACAAACCTATCAACTAGTTTGACCTAAAAGACTTTTATTGATCATTCTATTCAATAACAGAATACATATTCTTTTCAAGTTCACAGAAAACGTTTAATAAAACCGATTCTATTCTGTCACAAAAGAAGTCACAAAACACTTTAGAGAATTTAATTTATATTTTTAACATGTCACCTTACTTTAATTGAGCTACATTAGGAAACAATTAGAAACTTCTCTGGAAATTTCCATTTGCTTGGAAAATGAAAGACAACCCTGAAATTAACCCATGTGTCAAGGTGAAACAACGAAAGTAGAATTGATTTTAAGCTATATGAACAATATAAAATGTGTATACAAAAATTTGGAGCATAATCTTAAAAGCAATATTTAGTGGAGATATAGTTCAGCTTTACATTAGAATAAAAGACAAATCCATGATATCTAAGTTTTATCTTTGGTAGATAGCAAAAAGAAAGGTAAATAGAAATTAATTGAGGAAAAAAATAAAGATAATTGACAAAAATCAGTGAAAGTGGAATATAGATAATTTTGGAAAACTTCTACCTCTACTGAATCAGGGGGAAAGACAGGAGATATGAATTATAAGTATCTGTAATTACATGCTTGACTTCACTGGAAATTGCACATATGTTAAAGAAAAATGAAAGAATATAGTCAACAATTTTATGCGGTTTTTTTGAGCTTAGAAGACTAAGATGTACTCATGAAGGATGATATATTATGTTGGTTTGATTTGATAGATACCCACTAAAATAGATACATTGAAATCCTGAAACCTAGTGCCAGTAATATGCTATACGACTCTAACACTGTTTTACAAAACAGGTTAAGTTTAATCTGACTTAAACATTACACAATTACAAGTATCAAAACTTCATGTTATTTGTGAATATGTACAATTGTGATGATTCTATGTATCAGTTAAAAACAATTTGATAAAATAAAGTAAAATTAATCTCTAAAATCTCACAAAGAAACTTTAGACACAATATGACCTCTGAGGTCTTTTACCAAATATTTATAGAAAAAAATAACAACTCTCTAAAGGATATTTTATTAAATAGAAGAAAAGAGCATAGGTCCAAATTATTATTTCTATCCTTCATTATTCTTATAGGGAATAAGAAAGAGGACTTTGCCAGAACCCCTACAGTAGGTCTCGACCTCCTATGAGCCATAAGACTAATTAAAGAATAAAGACAGGAAACAAAACTTTGAAAAAATCTGGATATTGGAACTTGATCAGTGTTGTTGATTGCAGTAATGACAAAGGCCCCCAAAACACATTCAGTATTTACTGAATATAATCATGGGAAGGAATAGGAAACAAGGTATTCTTTGAAAGCATCTTGTGAAATACTGCTGAACATCTGGCATGATGGTGCCAGGCAGGGCTGCAAAAGAGAAAGTACTGCTTATTTCGCTTGGATAGAACAAACAGGTACTAGAACTGGGTGCAATTAGAAAGCAACCCATTGGATCAGTGAAGGGCCATAATTCAGAGGAAAGGATTTTAATTGGGGTCACACTGACCTCAGCCACATGTAGCTCAGCAGGACCCTGCCACTTCACAGACCAAGAGTGAGGCCTCAGTGACAGCCATTAGCAAAGGAGCAGTGCTGGCCCAACTCTGCCAGCTGACATGCTCATTTTAGTCATGCAGAGCTTCAGTCTGACATGTGATATAAAACAATAGAGCTGAATTAAGGAAAGGAAGAAATATGCACCACTTATAGCCTGCTACTACTGAATAAGGATGATTGCTACACATTCTGATACCAAGCCAGAGTCAAGCAAAGAAAAGAAAGCAACATGTTGACATTTTACATCAAAACATTGAATAAAGTCGTAACCAATTAATCAACAATGTGTAAAGGGGTAGTATGTCAAAATGAATTAGTGTGAAGTTTACTTTACATTCTAAAATCATTGAATGTAGCTCAATATATTAGCAAATTTATAAAAGAGAAAAATATATATGTGATCATTGTGAGAGATGCATATAAAATAACGAAATTCAGCATTCATCCTTAAAAACCACGAGTAGAAAGAAATTTGTTCATTCTCATTCAAAACATCTGTGGTGCATTTCCCTATTACTTAATGAGGAAAGACAAGAAAAATGTGTAAAATGTCTTCTCTGATGGTCAATTCAGCATTGGATTGAGAATTCTAACCTATCGAGTGAGGAAAGAAGAGTTAATAAATGTTATCCAGTAGTACAAAAAATATTTCATTGAATTTCAGGCAACATTCTATGCAATGGATCCAAATGAATTAAAAAAAAACAGAATAAGTTAGCTTTGGATCGAAAGTCAGCATTAAAAATATAATGTTATTTCCATACCTCAGTTACTATTAGTCAGAAATCAGAATGATTGAAATGACTAATATCAAAACTAAGATCTTCTTAGATATACATGTGACAGAAAGATTCTGAGAGTTGCACACTGAAAATGAGTAAAATAAATGTATATATGTGTTAGTATAGAAACACCTCATAGTAAATTATTTTACAAATATAATTCTTGGCAGTAATGAACTGGAGTAAATCAAGTAATATGGAAAGGAATGATAGCCTGGGTGATAGGAATGAGAAAGTTGCCATTGCTTGCTTTTTTTTCCAAGCAATTTTTGTGACCAAGATGAGGTCCAGGAAATAAGAATCAGAATATTTTCCTTCTTGTTTCCTTATTTGCTATATACTTAATTGAAAGACTGGGCCAAGATCCCTCCCTGAGTTGCCAGGTGCTCTTGAAAATGTTAAGGAAATACACATAAATTTGTTCCAGGGCTGACAAATAGCTGCTCTATACAAAGCTCATTCAGGTGTACTGCTCCAAAAATTTAAGCACTACAAAGCAAGTAAGTTTAATCTGGCCTAAACATTACACAATTACAAGTATCAAAACTTTGTCAGGGATCTGGGAATTACATCTCTTCCTTCATTTAATATAGCACATATTTCATGTCCCTCTCTCTGTATATGCAATAGTAAAAACTACACCATGAATATACATTTCATATATGATATAACTATACATAATATATCATTTATACCACTTATATTTTTGTGCTTTTTTTTCTTCTAAAAAATCCTAATTCTTGATCAAATGTGTCAAATTTTATTATCTAGTCCTACACATATCAAGAAAATAAAGCTAATTATATGATTAATTTTTAATAAGTGGCTCACTTGTAATTGCTCATCTTTTCAAACAGAATGTTTCTTTTGAGTTATATCTCAACATATTATTTGAAGACATTACTTTAAAATATATGAATTAATCAAATGCATACAATCACCTTTAGTAGAACCCTAAAATATCATGTCTTATAAAATGTATGGTCAAAAATCCAGCTTGGAACCTCTACGTAAAACACCCTAAGAAAGATGTAAGCTAAAAATGTGAAAAGCAATTAAGTAATTACATAATGCTATATTCAAGTGTTTTAAAGGGTTAAAGGCCAACAGGACACAAGTCTAATTATATTAGGCAGATATAATTGTGAAAATTTAAGTCAAGAAGCCTTTTTTATTATAAATAACCCTCCACATATAACACATAACATCCACTCATACTTTTTATTTCATTATCACAAATTGTTACATGTATTTCTTTTTGATTTTCAATGAGAAATGTAAAACCACTGAAGTCCCAAGTCACATGACACGATTAATATTCATAAAGTGTTTGAGTTATGATGTATTTGCAAGTGTATTCATTTTGAATATAATGATGGGACCTATCATTTTTTCCATAGTTTGAGGTATAGAAAATAAAAACCAGTTTTTGGTTTAGCACTGAAGCAATTCTAAACATAACTATATATCAAAATATATAATAGCAATTAACA
This sequence comes from Petromus typicus, assembly GCA_004026965.1. NCBI lineage: Eukaryota > Metazoa > Chordata > Mammalia > Rodentia > Petromuridae > Petromus > Petromus typicus. The sequence goes on from PVIR01006918.1 coordinate 11,956, forward strand.
AACAAAATGTTGTATAAGAAATACTTCAATAAAGAACTTTAGACAGCTACCTTCTAGTAAAACACTATCTAGGTTTTCTTCCTCATAAAATAAGCACTCTGTTAACTTACAAGGATGAAGTATTTGATTTCTATCTTTATTGACTTAATACCTTTACTTTCTGTTTAATTTAAACTGAAGTGTCTTGATATGATAACTTTAATTTTTAACCATATATTTACATATACTTACTTTAAAAAATCAAATGTACTTACAATGAAAGATTCTCCTTGAAGTACCTAAAATACAAAAAATATCTATGTATAAAGAAAATTTATAATAATCATAAATTAGAGATTATTTGTGATTTGCTGACATTTTCTGACATTCAACTACATAAATATATTTGATGTAGCAAATCAGGATATTAAATAAACTACATGTTATGTAGTATAAGGCTTTAAAGCCAAAAGAAGGATAGGAAAATAATTGTTCATTGTCTTAACTTATAAAACAGTGATCTTACAATAAATAACTAAAAATAATGCTATATTTTCAGTACTGACACAATATTATTTTAAGTCTTTTCTGAAGAGTAAGACTTATAAGATGTTCCCAACAGGTTGTATCTCAAAAAATGTAATTAAAATTACGTAAAATTTATTTTATTTTATTCAAGTTTAATTAAATTTTATCTTAAAATTAGTGGCTAAATGAAGATGTAGGCTGTATATTTACTGTTCTGGTATTTAAAACCAGGCTTACTAACTGCTAAACAATTCATCATTTAATATGTCTCAAGATATTGAAGTAAATAGGTCTAGTAATTATTATGAAATCACTTGAATTTTGATGGTTATTTTCATGGTGCATTTACTAGAAATGTCAACATATTTTCTTGCAAGCTATTGTTTAATTCAAAATATATTTACCAACTGATTCTTTTATTTCCAAAACTCACCAAACTAAAAGGAATTAATGGTAGAAAGAGTCTATTTATTTGCCCTTTCTGAACTTACATGTCTTGATAAAGATAATTGGAATATATGAAAGAACAGATTCAAGTTCTTTCCAAAGAATGAATGGATGCAGCTCTTTCTCAAGGGCCCGAGCCTACTACTGTGCAGTACATGGCAGCATCTCAGGCCACAGGGATTCGGGTAGAGCCTGTGATCCTAACACCGGGCCACAGTGATCCACCTCTGCAGAGCTCCAAGGGAAGCAATGCCTGGGAGCGGGGCGGAGCTACCGCCCAGGGACTGTAGGACAGATGGCAGGTCCAGGTCTCTCAGATGCTGAGACACTCCAGCAAGCAGTTGTGCGGATTCAGGTAGAGCTGTAGAAAGTCCTCCGAAATGACAAGGTGCTCCTGTGACTCGGACCCTGGAAAAGGGACAGAAGCACGTGCCCCAGTTTGTCCCCTGGCAAGCTGCCCCCATAGCTCAAGCTGCAGAGACATGGTCTAGTCCCGGGTAGACAGAGCCCTGCGTCTGGCCTGGACTCTCGAGTGAAATACCTGAGCTAACTGAGGTTTGATTCCTTGGGAGCCAGCCCTAGAATCATAGCTAGGCAAGTTGGAAGAGCCCCCATGTCGGGTAGTTGGGAGTCAGAGTGTATTGGGGAGCTGGGAGCCCAACACCCCTAGGGATGGATGGAGACTATTTCTGTTGAGGAAGACCAGTGCACAGGCAACAGTTCAACTTGTCTTGAAGTGGAGGGAGCACCAGTGCCTGGAACGCGAGGAGCGGAGCAGCTCCATAGGTTTGGCGAATATGGCAGCGGGTCTGCTCGGAATGGAAGACCCCCAGAGGAGTGAGACTCCAGAAAACCTAACTTCGGAAAGGTGCATGGCCATTTGTGTCTGAACCTGGGCGGTAGGAGAGAGTCTGGATTCAAGAGGACGTGAAGTACAAATACCAGGTCATGATTGGAGGCTCAGCAGGTCCTCTGTCTGCGTTGTTGTCTCCATTTCCTCCCACTGCACCTTTTTCCTTCCTACTTGCTGGAGCTGATTGGAAGTTGATTTCAGCTACGCAGACTGGACAGCAAAGGCAAGATGTTGGCTGCCTTTCTGTATGTAGCCGCACAGCTTTTCTGCTGCAGGGGATTTCTGTTGCTTCTCTGCTGTTCCTGGAGCTCTCTTCTTGTTCTCTGCAGAAGGTATACTTTTTGTTCATTTTCCTAGGGTTTCTGTGTCAAGTAGGAAGTGTATTAAGAGCTCCTAGTCAGCCCTCTTGCTGCTATCAGCCCCAGATTTGTTCTTTCAAGTTACTTTCCTAGCAAACTTTTCTTAGCTCTAGCACCGAAGCAGTGTGGCAGAGTGAAAAAAAAAACTGTTCTCCCTCAAGGTGGTCGAGGCCGGAAGTCCAGGTCAAGAGCCCTCAGATTTCGTGTCTGGGGATGTTGCTCTGCTGCTTCCCAGCTAGCTGTCTTTGTGCTGTTTCCTCCCGTGTTGGCAGCAGGAGCGGAAAAGCTGCTTTTCAGTAATGGCTTCGACCCTATGTTGAGCTCTCACTCCATTCCTCACTTCCTGATATCACCAAAATGGGCGTTAGTTTCTCCTTCTAAATTTTATGTGGACAAATATTTAGTAATGTTTATTTCTCAGCAAACTCCTCTTACTGGTTCTTTAAAAAAAAAAAAAAGCCTACATAAGCTATTTATTATCTCTGCCATACAAGTCATCCACTTTCAGTCCACAAATCAAAAGTTATTTTGTTCATTTATATTTTTATTTTATCTTTTAATTTATTTTAATTGATCCATAAAAACAAAAATAGAGCTTATTACTTGGGCACATTTAATTTTGCATTTACTTATATATTGTTCAATGTTTAAGTCAGCTGATGCATTTATTTCCTCAAAAAATTTATTACTTTTTATGGTGACCGTTTTCAAAATCCTTTTATTTGGCTTTTGGAAAGATGTAGTTGTCTACAGACAACATACTGTGTATGTCAGTGACTTTGGCTCTCATGGAATGGTAAAAAACTTTTTATGTTTTGCATAATAACCAATGCAGTGTAATTCTAGAAGATTATATTTATTATGCAGAGAAAAAGATTTCATTGTCTATTTGGCTGTTATCCTATAAACACGAACTTTTTTAAGTAATATGTTATCATGATGAAAGTTTAAGGAATATCTTAAAATGCCTATAAATTTACCATTGATTTATAATAAATTATAAAAATAATTGTGATTAGCAATATTAAAACATTTGTAATAAATTTATTCTTCCCAAATGTGAATGCACAATATAGTATATATACAACTTTCAGTCATAATTTCTCTACTTCTTCACAGGAACATTTTATGCAGCTGGTTTAAATCTGACTAAATATGATTTGGCATTTAACAGATGTACACACCTGGTCAAGTACCATTTTGTTCCAACTATGTTAAACAATCTGTCTTAATCAAATATAGCTTATGGTTGTGATTATTTTTCAATGAACACATTCAAACCAATGTACAATTTAAATAATGTGTTAATCAATTACAATAGATATAGATAGACAAACCATTATTACATTAAGTAAAAACCAATCACTGACAACATTTGCCATAATTAACAAATATAAAATAGTGATTAACTTTTGCCTTCTCTAATCCCAAACATCATATCTACAACACATGGTTCTCACACATTTTGTATATTTTCCTTATAATGGATATTTTGGAAAGATTCCTAAATACAATTTGAGTCCGAATTTAAAATTTTCCATTCATTTATATTTCTGTCAATTGAGTATGACCTCACATTTACTGAAGTTTAGCTTCTATTTTCTTCTCCTCCTATAATGTAATAGTTTATCTATGTGTTCTCAACAATATCAGTCCATTGTTCCTCAGAGTATTTATCTCAGTGTCTGAGGATTTAGCTCAGTGGTTCCAGTGCCTGCTTTGCAAGTGCAAGGGCCCAAGTTCATTCCGTGGTAACCACATACAACAATGCTGGGTGAGATGACTTGCCCAGTTCAAGTGGAGTAGCCCAAACTACTGTGTGATATAGATAATAAACTAAGGTAACCACAACAGGAAAGGACAATGAGAAATAGCTGTATAAAGTTATCAGTTAAATCACTGGATGGTTAAAAGAAGCAAACAAATCTTCATTTGAAATGCATTATTTTTTCCAATTTGGCTGTCAGGTAGAATAAATTTCCATACTCATTAACAAGACCCTTCACCAAAGATAGGCTCAATTCTCTTGTCCATTCATAGTAAAATTTCTTGTTTTCACACTTATTTGTTGTCAGTTTATTGAAACCTTGCAGTTTACAGCACAGTATAAATGTAATTATTTTAAATATAAATACTCATGTAGAAAGATGGAAAGCATTTTACTTCAGTGATAAAAGAAGGAAAACTTACTTTGAACACAGTAGAATTTAGAAAAATATTAATGTCAGAGGTAAGGTGAACATAAATTATTAATAAAATGGTAAAGTGTCTATTTTCCAAGAAGATGTACAATATCTTAAACCGATATATATCTAATGGAAGCAGAACATAGTAATAAAAACAGAACTGAGAAGAGATGTGCACAAACTATAACTATGATTCTATATTTCATCACCTGTTTTGATAGTTTGTGGACCATACACAGAGAAAACCAACAAATACATAAATGACCTGAAAAGTATTATCAACCCACTTAGTTTAATTGATATTAAAAGAATATTCTGTTAAGTAATAGCAGAATATAAAACTTAACTTATTTAAAAGAGCAGAAAATATAAAGAACATGTTCTCCTATTGCAGTTGTCAATAATTAATAACTTGTTAAAATAAGGGTGTGGACACAGATTATTACATCTGTGAATTCTAACAAACATTTAAGGCAGAGATGATGGCAGTCTCCTCTGACTTCTTCAGAAAATGAAAGCAAACACTTTATAATGTACTTCATAAGAGGATCATTGTCAGAGTAACAAAACTAGTTAAAGACATTAAGCGACAGAAAAGAATAAATGTTAATACTTCTCATCAACATGGGTACAAAGTCCTCAGCAAAATATCAGCAAGTAGAATCTGAAAGTATGTAGAACTATTATACATTCAAGTTGGATTTATTTCATGAGTGTTTAACTTGTTCAATATTCACAAATCAAGCTGGATATGTTGCATATGTCTGTAATCTCAGGGCTTAGGAAGCTGAACCAGGAAGTCCATGAGCTGAGATCAATGTGGCGTAAATGATAGGTTCATACCCAGCCTGGAATGTGTCATGAGAACTTGTCTCCAAACAAATCAATAAATTAACCCAGCTCACCAGCAGAACAGGAAAAAAATCATACAATTGACTCACATAAATGAAGCACTTCCAGCACAAGTTCATGGTCTAAGTCTCCACAAAGGAAAAGCAAATTCCTCATCCTAAGGAAGAATCTTCCAAAACCCAACAGATAATGACACATTTCATGATAAGAATCTGGCACCTTCAACTTGATGAGCAAAATGGAAAGGATGAGCTATTAACCCCTGTTCAAAATCCACACTGAAAGTCTGGCTGGTGAAATAACACACGAAAAGAAAGCATAAAGACAATGGAAGTGTGTTAGTTACTTTTCTCTCAGTTCTGAGACAAAGCACCTGATGTCCATGGTTGAAGGGGAAGGAGTGTAATTGGCTCAGAGTGTGCAGTGGTTTCAGGCCATACGCAGGTGATACTGAGTTTGGGATGCAAACAGGCATCACAGAGGAGAAACAAGATAGTGTTCACAAAGCAGCAAACATGAGAGACCTGAGTTTACAGCAAAAGAAGGCAGCAAAAGCAACAAGACCGTTCAACAGCAGCCTCATGGCCCTTTTATTTTAGCTAGACTGCTGAGATTATGTGGTGCTAGACCTCCTACTCATGTGCAGTGATTTAGTAATCACACATCCTTAATCCCAGCACCACACTTTCACAATCCAGCTTCCTTTGATCAAATGAGTTTGTGTGTGTGTGTGTGGGGGGGGGATTCCCAACCCAAACCATAGAAGGAAGAAAGAAAAGCAAAACTCTGTTCACAGATGACAAAATTTACATACATCTGAATAGCAATGAAAAATAATAGAGGAATTAATATGCAAGCAGAACCAGATTTTGTTATACTGGCATTTACACCATTAAAGTTTAAAAAAATTAAGTTATAGTAGCTTTAACATATGGAATACTTCAGAATATGTCTAAGAATATATACAGGCTCTGTAAGTAAGAATGATATGATATAATGCCAAGTAGCCAATTCTTTTATTTATTCTATTCGACAGGCTGTCACTCTAAGGAGGCACAATAGTTGAATCTAGAGATAAGAAGAAGAATTCAGGTTTTGCACATTTCCCGTGCATTTCTTGGGCTCTGGAGAATGCATTCCCAGTTTTCATATTGATAACTGAAAATTTCAAATGGCTTTCTGTATATCACTTTTAAAGGTTGTAAAACACATCCATCTTGAAGGATAGTTCTGTGTGTCTGAAATATTTATTATTAACTAAATAGCTAATATTTAGCACTCACTGATGACTTACCATGTGCTTATTGAGCACTGAGGTGAATGCTTCATGGTGATTATCTTACATTAACCTCAAGCTAATCTAATGATTTAATTTTTATAGGTGATGATCTTAAGGTATAGATAATAAGTACTTTGCCTAGTGTGGATCAACCATACATAACTAGACTCCAAAAGTAATTCTCAGCAGTTGAGGCAACAGTCACACACAGGATAAAAACTTCAACAAATGCTACTAGAGCTCAGCACATGCTCTTCCTGTTAAGAATAACAGGATTGTGGCTTAAATGCCTGAACCAAAGAATTAATAATCAATTATACAAGTTTTTCAAACATCGTCTTTTCAGAGAGTAAATTTTCAGGGAATACAGGAAGGGTTGCCATTTATTGAATCTTAGATTTTTTTTTTCAGCTGAACTCTACTTCTGATTATTATTTTCATTTATACCCTCGCCACACAACACTCTGATCTTGGTTTGTAAAGTTGTTAGTTTTGTTTCTCTTACTTTATTTCCCAATAAAGTGAAACTCCCTCCTATTTCTTCAAGGATGTTTAGAAATATGTCATTTTATCCCAAAGCTTATTTTTTTATTTTTAAGTTAATAAATATACATAAAACCAAGAAGTAAGGTTTTATAAAGTTTTCATGATTTATTATTTTTATACCTCTAAACTAAACAAAAAAACCAGATATTTTGAATTCAGGGAGTTTAAATACTTTAATTATAACTTTTGAAATTGAGTTTTCTTAGTTTCTTGCTCCTTTCCCTAAAATACTTTTAGTATAGAGAAGTTAATAAAGATTAATGGATTGTTTACTAGAGAAAAACACAAAACACTGACCAGAGTACTATAATTAAATTACCAAGCAGAATGTAAGAATTGAAAGGCCAAATAGCTAACTGCTAAATCATTTGCTCTTTATATGGATGTAGCATTTGCTTAAAAGCACAATAATCCCATGCTTAATACCAATTGCATATTATAACATAAATGATCTGGACTATAGAGACATTATAAAAGAAAAAAATTAAAGTAAAAATAAACAAAATTATACAATTTACTGTTGAATTTGGAGATACTTTGCACAAAAGTCTTATTTATTAACAAAATATCCTAAAAAACAGACTGGCAGGTAAGTAACCTTTTCCAAAGTGCTGATACATTTGTGAAAAGTTTTCGAGTTAAGTGTTTTTCTTCTCTTTATTTTGTAAATTCATGACTTAACATATTTTTTTTAGCTTTCTTTCTATGAAATCCTTTTAGAGAAGTATTTTAATTTTTCTATTTAGGTAATTCTAAAATGCCCATTCAAAAGTATCTCATTTGTAAGGATGTACATTTATTACATTAAAATGATGATTGTTATTCCATGCCAAATTTGAATAACTATCAGTAAGAATACTGTACATAAACTGCAGGGAAGTTTTATTAAAACTAAGTAGGTTGTCTAGTGTTTCTTCTCATGTTCTGCATATCTATGGTAAGAACGGAGTCTATTCCAACCATGATTCTCGATATTTATTCTCTTTCAATCTTAAGACATTTCCTAGAATCATTTTGTTGATGACCAAGATAGAATGATAGACTCAGAATCCACACTCCAGGCTCAAACAGCTCAAAGTCAGGATATATCAATGTGTTTTTCAGGGCCTGGGAGATGATGAAGTTAAGAGAGGGTTTGATGAAAAAGAAGAAACAAATGATCCCTTTGAAAGGCACACAATTCTGCCTGGAAAGAACGTCCAGGCTGTGTTGCCGTGAGGTGAAACTCATGCCACCCTGGTGTGCCCTTTGAGTCGGAGAAGGGGTGTAGAATTATGATGCGACAAAAGGAGGGGTTTCATAGAATAGTGCAGACAATAGAGCTGCTGTTTGCAGGTGTGCAGAGGGTCCCTAGTATGATCAGCTACTATTCACTTACCTTTGTGTAAGTAAAAATCCAGAGGCCAAGGAAGGAAATGTGTAACCTGAACACCAAGGAAAAATCATCAGAATCACAAAGACTAAATATAGATTTACAAGTGATTCCATGGGATAATCAAAAGTGATTGTCAAGTAGGACACATTAGATCCAGAGTAAATTTTTTCTGGATCTGCCTTTAGAAAGTCTAAAAGCAATAGATGAAATCAATTTTCAGGTAATTTGACCTAGACCAATAACAAAGTTGATCACTAGAGGAAAGTAAAATATGTGAACATCACAAATAAAAATTTATACCTAGAGCTCATTCAAATATGACTGGCTATGAAAAGAAGCAAGAACATACAACTTATCTACTACATGGACAAATATCAATTAACTGAAACTAACCCAAAAACATAAATTGAGGAATTAGTGACAGTAACAAAAACGTTTATTATAATTGTGATCTGTAGATCCAAGAAGTTAGATGAAAATATAAGCATGTGAGATAAACATAAAATTATAAAAAGATTATAAAGATTCAAACTGAATTTTGAAGATGAAAATTATAATACTTAACATGAAATACCCTGACAAGGACTAATGGCAGAATAGATGTTGTAGAATAAGAGATTAACAGCTTTAACCATAGCTAAAGAAACTAACAAGTAAAACATGACAAAAATGAAAAATAAAGAAATTGGCCATCACTGAATTGTGGGCCAATGTCTATCAGTTTAATGGAGATATAATTACAGACCCTAAGAAATAAAGGATAGAAGAAGGAAGAAGAAGGATTTTTTTAAAAAGTCAAAAATGTCTAAATTTAATGCAAATGAAATGCACAGATCCAAGAACCTCAGTGAACTTCAAACTCAATGACATCATTAAAACTCTTTGGAGAAAGATCATAATAAAGTTGCTTAAAACCATACATAAAGAATGAAAAAGTAGGGCTAGGAATTTTGCTCAGTGGTTCCGGTGCCTGTCTTCCAAGTGCAAAGAACTGGGTTTGATCCCCCGGTAATCACATAACAATCCTGGGCATGGAGAGTCATGCCCAGCAGTAATCAGTACCACATACCACAGTGCTGGGCATGGTGGCAGCACTTGGGAGGCAGAGACAGGAGGATTGCTGTAATGTGAGTTTGAGACTGAGCTCAGGGCCAAGCTAAACTACAAAGCGAGACCCTGTCTCAAAAAAAAAAAAAAAAGATTGAAAAAGTAGAAAAAATCAAATAGTTCATACATTACATTTGAACAAACTTCCCATAGGAAGAAAATAAAGTGAAAGAGTAGTGTTGTCTTTAAAGTACAGCAAGTAAAACAAAATAATTAAACAGTATCTCCAGCTAAATTTAAAATGAAAATATTTTTATCATTACATTCACTGCTGAAATATAAGGATTGCTGGAAGTAATTTTTCATGTATAAACAAAATAACACCACAATGAAATCTGAACTTATACAACACAGAATGCAATGTAAAGAAATGATAAGAATATGGGTGAATGGAAGATACATTTATCCTATTATGTAAATATTTCCTAGACAATTTCTTGATTAAATAAAAACAATAACATAAATTTTATAACACATGAATGGTAAGAATAAAATGGTAAATAAAGAAAATGAAAATATGGATTTATAAGACTTTCATGCAGTGTACAATGCTGAAACCCCTGCGGTTAAGCTTAGTTGTTTCAACTTGATTTGATTTGGAGCTACAGAGAGGATTAGTACGTCTGGGGGTTCATTGAGCTTTGATCTTAGGGACTATGAACAGAACCATTCTTCTGAAGCACTGTTTTCTTTCTCTGTCTTCTGGCTTCCATAAACTGTGCATCTCTGCTCTGCCACACACTTCTGCTATGATGTATCTATCTTGGAATTGTCAGCAATGAACTGACTAGTCTGACACCATAAACCAGCTCAACTCTTCCTTTAAATTGAGAATGTTGACTATCATATTCCAGGGATATGAAAACTAATACAAATAACATCTAAAAGTATCATAAATATTGGTAAGCTAGTGCAACCACTTGTGGAGATCAATGTAGAGATTCCTCAGAAAACTCACATTAGAGGTTCCTTTTGATTCTGTTATTCTCCTGCTAGGGACGAACATACAAAAAAGAATTAAAAGATTCATACCACAGCAACATATGTATGCCCATATTTGTAGCAGCTCAGTTTGTGATAGCTAAATCTTGGAAACAACCCAAATGTCCATCAACTGGAGACAGAATAAAGAAGATCTGCGTTTTTTAAAAATAAAATACAATATTATTCTGCATGAAATATGATAAATTTGTGTCATTTATACTGAAATAGACATACCTTGAGGACATACTCATAAGTAAAATAAATAGATCACAAATGTGTAAATATCATATCTTTTCTCTGGTATGAGAAACCCAAGATGTAAATGAGTTCTAGAATATATGAGAGATACTGTGAATTTGAAAATATTCAAACAGAAAAGGGGGATATGGGTAAGTGAAAATGAAAGAAAAACTTTGATGGTAAGAAAGGAAGCAAAACGTGTAAAGGGGGTGGGGAAATTTTGTGGGAGGAGAAAAATGAGAATTAAGTTGTGTCATGTACAAAATCACAATGTCGTGTGATCATGATATGTACATAGATTGTACCAATAAAATAATATTAAAAAATAAGGTACCCTATGAAAGAAAAAGCAAACATTAAAAACAGATAAACAACTAAATAAAACTTTATGGCTTGAGGATGTAAATAACATAAAATAATATAAAATAAAGCAAATCTAAACTAAGACTTTAAAGAGGTGTGCTTTAAAGATTGGCGCAGGAATAACATAAAACAAATAAGAGAGATTAAAACTAACTATAAAGGTAATGTTCATGAAAATTGATCATGAAAAATTCAGAACCTTTAGGAAGATATTTAAAAAGAATATTTTTTGACCAGTAAGGAAGCCCTGCAAGTCACAAGTATTTTAAATCTTGCTCAATATCATTAATTATACAAATATTAAATAGTGATGCTGCAATAAGATATTACTGCACATCTTTTGTAAAAAAATATAGAATTATAAAAATACAGATTCAATTGGTTGTTGGCAAGAGTAAGAGCAAGGGCAGACATCACTCACTACTTGTCAGAACACAAAATCATAGCCATATTTTGGAAAAATGGTCCGGTTTCCAAAAATTAAATATCCTTTTATTATATGATGAACTATTACACAACTATGAAAGGCTCTTTTTAAAGACTTGCGGATAAAAGTAAATGGAGGGTATGTGTCATAGTTTGTGGAACAAAAACTAAATATTCCATAAAAACAAAGCCTTCCCTTAACACCTCCAGGAGAAGCTGCCTCAAATTATCTACTGACTTGTAAAACCTAGGTGTACACTGAAATAAATACAGGGATACAATTGCTCCCTTGTTAATATGAGCAAAATTCATGAAGAGAAAAGCAACCTTGAGCTTCAGAAAACATTCTATGTGTGAGAAAGAAAATATATGGAAAAAGAAAAAAACAGCAGTAAGTTGAATCAAATGCAAAAGAATAAAAGAATGATATCCACAAACAGATGATATTTAAAGGTTTGAGGTTTTTATTTCATATTAAAATAATTCTACAATTCTTGAGAATATGAACGGAACTGCAATAAAGTTGGTAAAAGACAGTAAAGCATTTTTATTGCTTGTTGATTCAAAATCAATCAGAAAATTTTTAAAAAGTACTCCATTTCTCAATATTAAATATGACTAGGTAGAAAAACAGCCCAGTAATATAAATTGAATTTCCATGGATAGACAGTTATTAGTACTGGCAATACAACTTATGTCACATGGTGGCTAACTCTTCAGTACTGATGACACATTTATTGTTTATCGTTTTTTACAAAGAGCCACTTCAGAGGCACCTATTAAAATTTAAAACATATGTTCACGTTGGGATAAATGACAAGAATGTAAATAGCCTATTGTTTGTGGAGGGAAAACATATTAAAATAAATTACAGTGTTGGCTGTTACAGCACATATGACAAAGAGTGATTTAGGTCACTAATCGGAAGAGTTTTTTGGACAATATTATATGAGAAGAGAAATGCAGGAAAGTGTATACTATTCATTGTAATATTTCCCTAAAAATGGGAAATATTCTACTATCTAAATGTATAACAATCATGAATATGGAGAAAAGTAACATACATACCAGTTTGCTATTATTTTTTTATTTAAATCTTTGTTGGTACATTACATATATGCATCATGATTGCACTCCATAATGGGGATTTGTACCAGTATAAGAAACAACTTAATTCTCATTTTTTCCCATAGCCCTACCCACCCTACCGCCCCCCATATACATAAAATTTGTTTCCATACTTTTTTGTTATAATCTCATTATTTTTCCCCCTTCACCCTATTTTACTTTGAGCATTTTCTATTTCACAATATATATCATACAATTCCAGGGCTCATTTACATTTTTATTTTCTCATACCAGAGAAAAGATGTGATTTGTACCTATCTGTGCCGTATTTATTTCACTTATGAGGATATCCTCAAGGTATGTCCATTTAAGTAGAAATGATTCAAACTTACCATTTTTTATGGCAGAGTAATACTCCATTCTGTAGAAAAACCATAGCTTTTTTATCCAGCCTCCAGCTGATGAACATTTGGGTTGTTTCCAAGATGTAGCAATCACAAATTGGGCTGCTATAAACATGGGTGCACATATATCACTGTGATATGAGTCTTTTAATTCTTGTGTGTATATACCTAGCAGGGCAATGACCAGGTCAAATGGGACCTCCAATCCTAGCTTTTTGAGGATTCTCCAAACTGATCTCCACAGGGGTTGCATGAGTCTACAGTCCCACCAACAGTGGAGAAGGGTTCCTTCTTCTCCGCAGCCTCGCCAACATTTGCTGTTGGCTGAATCTGAAATGGCAGCCATTCTATGTGGAGTGAGATGAAATCTGTGTTGTTTTCATCTGCATCTCTCGAATGACTAATGATGTTGAGCATTTCTTCATGTGCTTCTTAGCTGCTCTTACTTCTTCCTCTGAAAAATATCTATTCATTTCAGATGCCCATTTTTGAATTGGGTCATTAAATTTGGGTGGGCTGATTTTTTTTCAGCTCTTTATATATTCTAGATAGTAGCCCTTTGTCTGAAGAACAGCTGGTAAAGATTTTTCCCACATTGTTGGTTGCCTTTTTGCTCTGTTGGTGGTTTCCTTTGCTGTGCAGAAGGTTTTTAACAGAATGAGGTCCCATTTGTTGATTTCTTTAGCCAATTCCTGTGCTATAGAAGTTTTGTTCATGAAGTCTTTCCCTAAGCCAATGTCTTCAAGAGTTTTACCTAACCTCTTTTCATTTTGCTATTATTGATCACAAGAAAGGGAGAGTGAAGGAAATATATACAAAATAATACCAAAATACTCTAAAACTGTAGGTTTTCATTTTCCAATAAAAGTAGTAGTTCAAACTAAGTCTTACTGGATCGAAATGAGAAAGAAGCAATCTTAGCAGAAAGATATACAAAAGGATCATATGAAATATTAATATGCTTCTTTCAGTACATTAATGGTATTTTTATTTCCTTGCTAATATTTTACTGTAATTATATTTTTCAATGTTTTTCCTTTGGAAATATAAGGAGATAATTATTAAATATGTAAACTAAGGGAGGATTAAGAAAAATTTAAACTACGTTGGAGTGGAAATGGATTGGAAAGATCTTTTTAAAATACAAAGCAGAATAGCATGCAATTCAGACTAGCAATCCAAACATAAACCAGTTTAAGTATTCACTCACTACTTTAAGTGAACAGATCAAAGACTGTCCTGGGTTCTGGTACTGATGAGATCATTACCTGAACTAATGTGATCCGGGATATGTTACTCTCCACTTTTTTGTATTTCTTTTCCTTGTGCCGGATTTATTTTCAGGCAAGGGCTATTGAAAGTTGACAAAAAGAACACAGACTGTTTTTGGCTGACATCCAGCTAAAGGCGCACTGAACAAGTCATTCCTCTTTAAAAATGTGAGGCGTAAAATCCCCTGATGGACCTTCCCTGTTTTTCCACCACAGTTCTGGGTCCAGTGCAATAACCCTTTGGCTCTGGGATCACAGTTTGTGCATTTATCAACTCTGCTACTTGTGCTCGTCCCTGGGGTCAGAAGAGGTTCTTAACCACTGAATCACGTAGTGTCATGGTCATTTCTTTAAGGAAAAGAGGGATAGGGGTATCAGAGGAAGAGGAGATGGACAATGGTCCAAAGAATAAGAGAAGTCCACGGTACTATATCTTCTCTGAATGGAACCAAAAGATGAAAGGCTTCACCAACAAAGAGTGATTAGGTCATCTAACTCTGTACATGCTGTCTACATGAAGTTCATTATAAGCACTGTTAAAAGCTAAATGGAAAGTTCATATTTAACAGGAAAATGTTTTATTTTTTTATGAGGAGCCCTTATAACCTCATCACAAGATAGAAAAATTATAGAAAAGTTTACACAGCAAGTAAATAGTATTTCTCTATTAAAATGCTGATAGCTGATCAAAATAAAATTATTATTCTCATTAGTAATCAGCAATGCAAATAAACATGATAATAAGATTTCAATTTTCATTAATCAGATTATAGAACCGAAAATAAAAATAGGAAAATTACAGAAGAAAAAGTCTCCGAAATCGGTACTTTCAGAAAAGGTTGATGGAAGTATAAATTGGTACATCTCCTTTGGCTGTTATAGCTTTTGAGGCTGACAAGTTGATGGCAATTTGTCAAAAATGAAAATGTGCATACTTACGTCTATCCTGCAAAACTACTTATAAATATACATAAATGCAAATTCTAAGAACTTCACTATTATTTGTAACAGCAAAAGCCCTAGAAAAAATTAAGTATTTATCAATAGCAAAATGAGTAACAAATGATGAGATATGTATAATTTGAAAAGCATGAAAGTCTTAAATCCATGCAGTATTTCCACAGGAACAGAAGCACATAACCGAATATGGTATATGGACAGCTTTGTAGGAAGAAATATATCTCCCTCTCCCTTTCTTGTCTCTCTCTCCTTGTGCAGTGCACATCATACCTGTGTGATTATCCCATCTGTGACCATCACTACTGTGTGTGTGTGTGTGTGTGTGTGTGTGTGTGTGCTCGCACATGCGCACTCATGTGCACACGGCCTTGTGTGTGCATGGAGAGCGCGGAATGATGGGCATTGGCTATGTACAGTAGTCACAACTCTGCGGGAAAAGGGATTACTAGAAACTTAGGGACGACTTTTTACAATTTTTTGTATATTGTTAACAAGGGTAAAGTGTTATCAGCGCTACAAGAAATCCAGAAATTATTCGTGGAGAATGATTTTAAACAATTACTCTGAAGCCTGTGGTTGAAACAAACAGCGTTGGTTTTCTTGTTTCTTTTACATCATTAGCAAGAATCCATGATTTCTAACCCTGTATCCCGATGCGATTCCCAACGCTGGGAGCTCATGTGCCTTGAGAAATGCTAACCGAGTGAATTTCGGGGAGATCTTTATGTTCGTCCCTGTGGAGGTATGGCTCGCACACTGTGATTGGTCTCTGACAAGCAAGGAGTCCCTGAAATGTTATTGGTGGATACTTCTTGTTTTCTGAAATGCACAGCTTTGATCTAAGGGTTTAAAGAGCTCAGTCCGAGCGGGATGGATAACCCCATTCCTCCTGTGCTCACGCGCCCGAGGACTTTGTGCATTCACTTTAGAGAGTTCAAGTTAATCAAGGCCCTTTGTTCTTGTGTTTGTTTCCTACCGTTGTTGAAACCCATCAGTCCATTTACTACCAGCAGCCAGTACAGAGGGGCCAGAAAGCTGGCGGTTGAGCCCCAAGCTTCCTCTTTGGCAAGCTGCTCCTCTGCGATCTGAAGTCCTATGCTCACAGAGAGCAGGGCTGGAGGCGAAGACTTTTTTCTTTGAGAAATATGACTAAGCTAATTAGCCACAGAGGCAGGCTTATACGGGAACTTGGTTTGTAGGTTGGCTAGAAAGGCTTTTGCACAAACTTTAGTTGAAAGGACCACATTAAACATGTCTTTGCCTGGAAGTTTAACCTACTAGGCTTGCTTATGTTTTAGCCTGTAAAAAATATCTTCGTGTGTTTTGCATTTGATTGTTTCCAAACAGCTATCAAGGTGATTCTACTTTTTCTTGTTCTCATTGTCTTCCTTTATTTTTGTTAGCTAATTGGCATGCCTGTGTTACGATAAAATAATTTTTAAAAATCAACTTGTCAGTTCTCTGAAGACACTAATTTTTGGCTCCAACATACGTTGAACAAAGATTTGGGGTTTAATATTTGGAATATTTTAAACTTTTGATAAAATAAAATTAAGCTCTTTAATGTAATTTTAATGCATTGTTTAATGGCTGCTATAAATCCTGGTGCATTTTTTTTTATCTATAAAAGAGAAGAATCATCATTTAACATTTAAACAGTTTCTCAACTTACTTCAATTTCTCCCTAAAAACATGAATCTCTTTATGCCACAAAAATCTGTGCAGGAATTTTTTTCAATAATTAGCATAAAGTATCAGAACTTTCAGGGTAGCGTTTTTAAATCAAAAATATCTCTTGCATAGTGATACATATTTTCATGTTACTTTCTACAAGAAAGCAGATGCAAAAGTCCTGGTTTTGTGGCCTCCCATATCTAAATTCCCTGTTTATATATGTTGGGAAGCATCTTTAGAAGTACTGAAGTTATATGAAAGAATAGGTAACTGTATGGCAAAAGAAAATATCATGAAAAATGAATTTTATTTGTAACATTTTTTGGTAAATTTCCATACAGGAGACAACATTACATAAGTTATCTTGTAATTGAAAAAAAAAAAAAAGGAAGATGTTGTCCTACTTTAGGAGTTTGCCTTTAAATTAAGAGAAGCAGATCACATTAATTAAGCACTGTATGGGGAGGGAGGAAGAAGGAAGAAAGGAGGGTAGATGGAGACAGACAAAAAAAAAAGAGAGAAACAGGGAAACTGACAGAGAGGAGAAGGAGAGAAAGAAGCTGGCTTCAGTTTTACTCAAATGTCTGGAAAGAAAGAGTATGGGAAAAGAGGAGTGCTGAAGTCTAGGATAGTGAGGGGCTCTCAGTCCCGCTGAAACAGAGAGCAGGCGGTTTAAGTGACTGGACTCTATCCCAGACGATCCACACGGGGTGATGACTTAGAGCTATTTGCAGTGACCCTGGAAAGGTATCATGTACATAGGTCTCCAGGCAAGCCAAGCTTCTAAATAACAGATAACAATAGGGATTTAGAGTTATTTTGTTTGAATGTGTTTTATAGCTTAGTGAGAAGATAGAGTAGTCTAGAAATTAAGTTTTATTTTGATAAGAAAGAGTTGTTACTTCACAATATGATGAATTATTACAGACTCACTTGGGGGATAGTTTTTATATATCCAGTTGTTCCTCATCTATGTCTGAACTTGTCTTCTAGTTATCTGTATCTGCCTATCATGTGTACTGAAAATTAAGTAAAAATGTATTGTGTGAAGTCACAGAGCATTTTTAACTCCTTAATATGTACTTATTGGTAACTTGTAGGATAATATTTTAGTCTAACAGATATTTAATATATGTTAATGCCTGGATTTTATTAATTCTGTGATATGGATCATCAAATATAAAACCAAAAAATCCAAAGACTCTTAAATTAGTAAAGTCTCTGTAATAATTCCCCTAAAACATATTTTTTCTGATATTTTATTTTCTTACTCTGAATTTCTGTCCAGAAGTTTGACATCAATCAGTTTCACACTCAGATCCCCGGTGCTTCTCCTGTTACCTCCTTTCTCAATAGCACTTATCCAGAGGCCTCCAGCGGTGCCACTAGCAACTATGAGATCAGATAGACTCACAACCCAATACAAATCATTTTTTCTCCCATGAACCAGTGGTTACTTCAAATATCGTAAGAAGTTATGGAAAGAATGCTTTTCATTGATTGGAATGTACTAATAGAACCAATCTAAAATCCTCAGGGATCATGCTATAATTTATAATTCACAACTGTAGAGTAAGAGT
Source organism: Petromus typicus (assembly GCA_004026965.1). NCBI lineage: Eukaryota > Metazoa > Chordata > Mammalia > Rodentia > Petromuridae > Petromus > Petromus typicus. Next base: position 30,437 of record PVIR01006918.1, read on the forward strand.
GCTGAAGTTCAAACATTGCTTTTCCTACTTCCCGGTGGAGTGAACTGAGACAAGTAATATAACTTTTCTCTCACTCATGACTTTACCATTAAAAGAAACAGAACAATAACAATGTCTGATGCAGCGCATTACTGAAGGAATCAATGTGATAGTTCCTTTTCAAATCCTAGGAAAGCGGATAACATATAGACAGAATTTGGTAATTATGTACTGTTACAATTATATCAGTCATGTTCATATGATGCGTTCTTGTACCTAATAATAGGCAAATCCCATAATATAGGTAGAGATTACAAATACCTTTAATACTTAAATTGAAATATGTAACATAACTAAATACATTGATGCCCTCAACTAAGAAACCCCCATACAAGCTGACTTCTGTTCTTTCTGTGGGCTGCTTTAAGTGGTGGAACCATGGACTAGATGGAAATGAGTTGTATATAGTAGTTAAATTTGATTGACAGCAAGATTCTATTAATTCTGTGATTGAAGTTTATCTCACCCTAATCAATACCTATGATCGATATTTATACATACAGAGCACATCAAAAAGATGTACACACACTTCAGCAGTTCACCATACTAACAAATATCTAGAAGCTAATGGCCACCACTTTGGGAACTTGTCATTATGGAGGCAGAAGACAACATGCATTAACCTCATGATGTCCTAATAAATTTGGTATTAAAATAGTTACACCAGCTTTTCTTTTCCTGATGTATATTTTGATGTATATATTTTTGTATATTTTGAATTCTGTGTTATCAACAATGGAGAAAATAAATTTATGAAAGGAAGTTTTTAATTTAAACCTTTCAAAATATCAGATATAGGTGCAAAATAAATATTAAATATAATGATACATTTGAGGATCTAATCTTCTCTACTTGTCTTAAAATTTTCAAGGATGTAGGGCCGGGGAGTTAGCTCAGTGGTTCTGGCACCTGTCTTGCAAGCGCAAGGACCCGGGTTCGATTCCCCGGTAACCACATAACAATACTGGGCGTGGAGACTCGCACCAGCAGCAACCAGTACCACATACCACAGTGCCGGGCGTGGTGGCTCACGCCTGTAATCCCAGCACTCGGGAGGCAGAGGCAGGAGGATTGTGATGTGAGTTGGAGGCTGAGCTCAGGGCCAGCCTGAACCACAAAGCGAGACCCTGTCTCAAAAAAAAAAAAAAAAAAAAAAAAAAAATTTTCAAGGATGTAACACATAGAGACTGTTATTGATCTGAATCTCTCAACCAAGGTTTTCAGGAAATAGCCTGCAAGATGACCATTCCTTAGTATTCACTCAGAAGTTTTATGACGCTGAGTTTCCTCGGTTGGAGGCCAGCCGTACCATTTACTTAGCACAAATGGTTTTTGACTAAAGTACAGAAATGGCCTTCGCTGCCTCATCTCTCATGTCTGCCCATGGCATCTCCAGCTCGTTTTCTACAAGTGTGTCAAGACTGACACGATTTAACTCCCTTCAGAACCTCTTCTCACCACCTTTCTGTTTCTGCTGTCTTCGCTCGGTGGTGTAAGGTCACTTGTGATGGCATTTGCGGTTTATCTTCATCTCCTTTTCTTCTAGACTTATGTCAGTTGCCTGGCACTCTTCACTGCAGTGTGGGAGTTGTATGCTCCAGGATGAAGGCCTTATCTCTTTTCCATTCATTCCGTGGCACCTGGATGGGTCTGCAGCTCCAGCCTCACTTTTTTTTTTATCACTTTCTTTCCTCATCATGGCCACTTTGGAGAGCTTTCAGTAACTCTCTACATGCTGGTTTTGTCTTACTGTAGTGACCTCACAGGTTGTTTTGGCTAAGATCTGCTAGGTTACTTGCTGAATGTTGTCTTCTGGCAGATGCTCTCCCATCTCTCACAGTTTACACATTCCTGCTATGACCCTTCATATGTGCTGCTGTTTTCATATGTGTCCTTTGTAACATTGTTTGGGCATTTAATAGTTTCTGCTGTGATGTGATAATTTCCCTATTTCCCAGGATACTTTGTGCTTCTTGAAGAATATCTGTTTTGCTCACCAATGTTTAACACCACTCCAGAAACTCAATACTGGACATTTTAAAAGGGAAATAATCTTTACCACTATGCTTGCAGTCAACATGGAGGAAGGCTGTGTCATGCCAGACACAGTTCTGGAAATTATACTTTGTTTCACTTTTTAAGGGTCTATCATTTGATTCAACTATTTTAACAATAAAATACTTCTACAATTTAAAAGTTTTAAATGGCATATTTCCACATATCGTTTGGAGTGGAAATATATTTAAAATATGCCTATTTAAAGTAAAATGTTAGACAGTCAAATCTATTGGGGTTGGGTAGCTTTTTTTACCTAAACTTTTTTTTTTTTTTTGAGACAGGGTCTCACTTTGTAGTTCAGGCTGGCCCTGAGCTCAGCCTCCAACTCACATCACAGCAATCCTCCTGCCTCTGCCTCCCAAGTGCTGGGATTACAGGCGTGAGCCACCACGCCCGGCACTGTGGTATGATGTACTGGTTGCTGCTGGGCATGAGTCTCCACACCCAGTATTGTATGTGTTTACCAGGGATCGAACCCAGGTCCTTGCGCTTGTAAGACAGAAGCGCCAGAACCACTGAGCTAAATCCCTGGCCCCTTTTTACCTAAATTTTGAAACCTACACTTTTCATAAAAAATGAATCAGCTTGATGTCATATTATTTTTAATTGAAAAGATGAGCACAGTAGGCAAGCTCATTTTTGAAATTACATCTGTAAAAATGGGATATTTATACATATGTTATATAATGCCAACTAATAAAACAATACTAAATGTGATTATGATTGCTTTATTCTTTCTGTCCTTTATTTTTAATAACCTGAGACATTTTTTTCATTCCATATAAAATCTGTGATCAAAAATTAAACTTATAGACCTGATGAGTATTCTAAGAAGGAAATAGTGTATACCCTTAACCCTCTCAGAGTGTCTGTGTGCCATATATTTCATGTCTTTCACTGATCACAGGCTTATATCAAATAATAATTGACTGGAAGAAATAATTTAAACTTTATCCCCATCAAAGCCACCATGATTGTGAGTGACATTCCACTGAGTGATAATAAATCTGTCAAATAATAGAACTGTGTGTAAACTCTTTGGAAACACAGAAGTTCCCCTTCTGTCTTCTCCTAAACAGCAACAATATTCACATGGAATATATAGATTTCTTAAAATAAAATAGAAACTAAAACACCTGCTTCTAGTTTCCAATAACACAGCGACTTGCTCGAGTGGAAGTCCTGCATGCAGTCTGTGAGCTCTTGCGTGGTTTGTCAAAAAGGCAATACTCTGAGAGGTTTTCTTGCCCCGACCTATTTTGTAGTTTGCATTTGTTATGAGAAACTTTGAAGGTGATATTGACTCTTGCTTTGTATGAAATCTATAAGCTCAGTGGTCCTTTCCCATCCCTCGACTCATCATGTCTGTGGATCTCCTTCTTTCTACATCTACATATGTGGCATATATATGTGTAGGAAAACAGACTGGAAAATGAAACCACGTAGGGAGCTGTTGCTGAGTAACAAAGACCTTTCCTTCTGACTCAGTCCTCTCAAATCTCTTCCCCACAAGCGTGGAAGACAGTGACGCTCGGGCCTAATACATTTGAATGTTTAAAATGTCAGGTCCTTCATGTTTTCTGAAATCACGCCACCACCTCTTTGTGAAACCCAACAAGATCCGGCCATTAGGAGACAGTAGATTCTCACTATTTCTTTTTAGTCACACACGAAATGTTTCTGAACAACATCTCACTTGTTTTCAATTATAAATCTAACTTTATTACTTCTACGTAAAACCTTGAAATGAGTGTGCAGTTATTCTTCCTGAAATTCAAACCCTGCCAGGAAATATCAGGACTGTATATCAGCCCTTCTGTGTGGTCAGTAGACTTCATTTTTCCTCTCTCTGCATTACCTATCTTCAGCGATCTTCACAGTTGTTGTCCTCCTTTTCCCTTCATGTAATTATTTCACATGCTTTACAAAGCTTTCATTTCATTCTGATTTTGAGCCTCCCCTTCCACCAGCCCTCTTCTTTCTGTACCTCAGACACTTAGCCTCAGTATATACTTAATTTCCTGAATGTTCATTCAGAATTACGCAACCTCTTCCTTGAGAGGTCCAGTATTGGAGAGGAGGATGAAGTTTGTCATCGGTTCTTCTTTATTTTCTTTATATTGTAATTTTTTTCAGTGCTCAGGATTTAACCCAGGGATTTGTACATGACAGGAAATGCTCTACCTGTGAGTTACCCACCCACTCACTTGTCTTTATTGATAAAAAGCAACCAGTATTTCAAAGGTTTGCACTCTGAAGTTGTCCTCAATCTCCTTATATTCCAGTTGAAGACTGATTACTGAACAATTCTGCAGCTGTGCTCAGGCCTCTGCTATTCAAGGACACAGGCCAAATGAGCAGCCCCCATCTGTGACACACTCATCTCTTGGAAGAAAGAGAGAGCAGAAGCAGGGCGGACATACTGGTTTTCCAGGTTTTGGTGGGAGCTGGTATATTGTTCTCTGTGACAAGTCCCACAGCAATGGAGCGGAGGACAATACTCTCTCCACAGAAGAATAGAGTAAGGAGCAGGTAAATGGGAGTTTATTCTTTTATAATGTGTGATAAAAGTCTTCTACCTACTATGCACTAAAGTCAGCAGCCTTCTCTTACTTTTCATGGACAGAAGTGAAGTCTGTATGTGGTCCTGCTGTGCTGTGTCACAGACCATTGGAGCCTACATCCAGCTGATCTTAGCTCTGCATGGCTGTAAGTTTCCTGTTTTTGTATTTTAGACCACAGGAACTATTATTATTATTATTATTATTAGTAGTAGTAGTAGTAGTAGTATCTTCAAAACTGCCAGATTGACTTTACTCAACAGGTTTAGATTCCCTCTATCTCTCAAGACCTACTGTAGAAAACAGTGTATTAAAGCATCTGCTTTCTCTGATGTTGATGCCGAACAGGTGAAACCTTTCACTTTTTTCTCCTGCTAACAGTAATCAGCAAATATGGATGAGGGTGGAAAGTAGCAAGTGCTCAGTGAGTCCTTGTGACAGCTCCAAGTCCCTGTGGTAGTGGCTCTGTGGGAATATCAAGGTCTTTTTTTTTTTTTTTTTAAGAAGGGCCACTTTAACTCTCATCTCCCCCAACTTTATGATTCCCAAAATTTTCTCTAAGACAAATAGGTGAAGGAAAATTTTCCCTCAAGCTAGTTAAGCTTAAACTGTGTTCTTTTAAACTCCTTCCAATTCCTTTCCAGGGAAGGATCTTAGCATTTTTTCATACAGCCGTAGTTTGAATTGTACAATGAGAAATTCATAGGTTGAAGCCATCAATGTGACTATGTATGTGGAAATAAGGCCTATAAGAAGGTAGTTATGATTAAGCAAGGTCATAAGAGTGGAGTCTCAAGGACAGGGTTAATGTCTTATAATAAAAAGATGTTAAGTAAGGTAACAACAACAAAAGTTTACCTGAAAGCCAAGGAGAGGACACTTACTAAAATCAACTAACCTGGCATGTTATCTGAGACTTGCAGCCTCCAGCACCATGAGGAGCAATTTTCATTTTTTAAGTTACTTCATGTTAGGTGTTTTGCTGTGTCAGCCCAAATAAGCCGTAAATATCTGTTCAAATGTTGGAAATATGAGAATTTTTAATCATATTTGTTTAAGGCCACTGCCTTATCATCACTCGATCTTCTACTCTATCATGTTTCTTTTGTGTCTGATTTTGAAATGAGTACAATCATTTTGGGTAGATTGCTAAGTGTATGATGAGTTCAAGAGGGATTTAGTTTGGTTTTAGAGACAAACAGTCACACAGGTGACTGTTCCACACACAGTTTAATTTTGACTGTTGAGAGAGGCTTTAAAGAATAGTTTCCCATCTCTGTGTGGTTCTGCCAAAATCCAAGAAAAAACTCCGACTTAAACACAAACATGCCCTGTGGCACTCGACACCAAGAATGTGCTTAGTGGAATACAAATGAAGTTCGAAACGTTCAGAGCCAGAAAGTTTTCCTTGAAAAATTCTCTCACTCTTTAGATTTATAAAATAGTAGGTGGAGGACTTGTTTCCCCTCAATTTCTAGTATAGATGAAAGCTCTTTTTCTAGTCAAAACACATTCAGTCATGCAGTGTATAATTTTGGCACACCATGCATTTTAACAATGTTGGGTGTGAGTCATATAAAATAGGACTTACAAGATGGTTGACATGTCAGAAATGTATAGCAGTACTGTAATATAAATAGTGTGTACAGCTGTGTGGAAAGTCACATCTAAGGAATCAAATCTCAACTATTGTTATTTGGAAAACCAATTTTCTTAGAAAAGAGAGAACATTATTTTTATATTATCTAAGTAAAAATGAAAGAAATCATTTTATATGAAAAGTTAATCATACAACAGAGAGCCAGATTTTTGGAAAAATACTATAAAATGATTTTAGATTCTAAATTTACTTCAGTAAGTGTATGCATGGGTTTCTATATAGCTAATAGAATATAGTAAAATAATTGCATAATTGTAATATTTTAGTTGAGTAAATATTCACTTCCATGTCTACATTTGTGTTTTTATTGTGAAATAGATACATTTTATATATATATATATCATGATCACACTCAATGCTGACAATTTGTACCAGTAGATGACATGACTTCTCATTTTTTCCCATTCCCCTACCTACCCTACAACCTCAACCCTCTATATACATAAGCTTTGTTTCCATTTTTTATTACTGTCATAATTTTTCTCTTTGTTATTTACCCCTACCCCATTTCCCTTTCAATAGTTTCTATTGTAAAATATCTAACATACATTTTAGAACCTATTTACATTCTGACACATTTCTGTTTTTATTGTTATATCACTTTCCTTAAAGATTTCCAGGTACTATGTGTCAGATTCTACAAAGTCGGATCCATCCTGATACACGCTTCCTTTTCAACTTGGACCTTTTCAGATGAACAAGAACAGGAACCAATAGATTAAGAGGTTCCAACACACATGGCCACTTATACTCAGAGGTGTAAAGACTTGTAGTGAATCAAGGGACACACCGGATATAGAAGAGACAGCAGGACTGCAGCTCAGCATAGGCTGCAGACCCAAAGGACGGTCATGGGTCTGCTCCCTTTCCTGATGGTAATTTACACACTGAGGGCTTCCTCGGACTCTGCACCTAAATGAAAAGTCTCCAGTCTCACTCAAGGAAGGACACCTCAATGCACATTTTCCCATAGATCTCAACTTGTCCTGTACAGAGGTCAGGGAATTGGGAAAGCAGGACCGCATAGTGGTAGAACAATAACCTTATTGTTGGACTAGTTGGGTGTGGTCCCTGGCTTGTTAATTACCATCACGAGGGAATAATGTCAGGCACATTCTTCAATAACTCTATGTTTATTTTCCTTTTCTAATGAAAAGGAAATAGTAATACCCAATATCACACTTTAAGGATGAAGTACATTAATAAATGCTACTTACTCCCAAAATTGTGGAACATTATAAAGTTTTAGCTATGTTTCCCCATTGCCCAGAGGTCAGCCATTTTAGATCATGTATAAAATTAAATAAATTCCGGATTTCCAGATCACGAAGTGGAAACTTCAACAAGTAATTGGGTAGTGAGGTTGGGAGCCTCGTAAATGGGATTAGCACCTTATGAAAGAGGTCCCAGGGAACTTCCTTGCCTCTCCTTCCCACTTGAGGATGAGCAAGTAGATGCCTCTTTAACCTGGGGACCTAACCTTTCCTGGGAATCAAATCTGCCTGCATCACAGTCTTGGCTTTCTCAGCCCACAGAACTATGAGAAGTGAATTTCTATTATTTATTAGTAAATTTATGACACTTTTGTGAGTATCAGTCTCAATCAACCTATCTTATAATTGTCTATATAAAGTCTCCTTGAATTTTCTAAGCTGTATTATTTTCCTATTAGAACTAAAAGCATAAAGCAAACAATTTACTTATTTTTTTTTTACAACTGACCTCAAACTTGTCATTAAAAATAGTAAATGCTGTATTTTATGTTTCAAGTGCAGACCCTTTATTACATTATATATAGCCAGCTTTTGTTTTGGCCATTTATTTCTCAATGTTTCTTCTAAAATTTAATGTTCTCACCTATAAAGTATGTCACTAGGAGATGATAGATTGAATCCATCATATATTAGGCCAGGCACACACACATATGTAGCTACAGCATGTAATTTTTTTTAAGGTTTTTTGAGACAGGGTCTCGCTTTGTAGTTCAGGCTGGCCCTGAGCTCAGCCTCCAATTCACATCACAGCAATCCTCCTGCCTCTGCCTCTCGAGTGCTGGGACTACAGGCATGAGCCACCACACCCAGCACTGTGGTATGTGGTACTGGTTGCTGCTGGGGTGAGTCTCCACACCCAGTATAGTATGTGGTTACCGGGGATCGAACCCGGGCCCTTGCGCTTGCAAGACAAGCACTGGAACCACTGAGCTAACTCCCCGGCCCAGCATGTTAAATTTTTGATGCAGTACCTTTCATTAGACCCACTTTCCAGGAAGGATACAATTGCTCCCATTTTTATTATTAGCATCTGATAGCTACATCACAAAAGTCAGTGGTTTAGGGCTTGAATGACTTTCTTAGCATTACCATCGCAAATCTAAGCCCTATAGAAAGAAGTCTAACTGTGCTCATATTTATAAGTAATTTCAATTATAACTTGATTATACTATCCAACACTCTATGAGTCATTAGGTTAGAAATAATAGACATTTTAATTGTCTCTATATGTTCTGTGATTTCTTATTTTTCTGCTTCCTTCATGCAATATTATTTGGTACAGTCAGCGCAGAACAAATTAGCAGAGCTAGATTATAAATAATGAAACATTTACCCAGCTTCTCTCTATAAAAATGTTACTCTAAACCAGTGTTATTAATTCTACCCTCAGTGATTCAAGACCTGCCCTTAAGGCGCCTCAGGAGCTGCCTGAAGCAGGTAAAAGGATCTCAGTTTGCAGGATTCCAAGTTCATAACCAGAATAACACCGATTTTTAAGTATATTTTCTACACACTGCACTAGAGTATGTATCTTCTTTTCAGTGCAAGATTTTATAGTAAATTGCTCCAAAACCAAGACACTAGTTCATGGGTAAATAAAAACTGTGCATGACTTTAAAAATATATATGACATCTGCTCACTTGAGATGCTTGTTACTTCCATGTTTTCAAACTAAGATCCATCTTAGCATTCCCATCGCAAATATGAACTCAAATAACTACATATATCATAAAATTGCATATAATGGAAAATTCTAAATTATTTTAAAGTAATTTCTTACTATTCTTCAAATTTAAAGGATAATTTCAATTAATTATCTAAAACTTGGAAAACATATCAATAAAATATTTTAAAATAGGGTAGGCTGTAAAAAGTAAAATCTTGGAAAACAGAGGAAAGAAAAAAAATCTTTGATGAAGAATATACTGCTGGTATTTGGACATTTTCCACTTATTTTATATTGGCAGCTACATTTTTATACTTAAAGCAGTGTCATTGTATTTCTTAAGTTGCATAGGGGTAATTAAATGACTCATTTACAATGCATGTTACTGGTATACTAATTTACACGATGATGAACAGTGTCTACAAAATAGATCTGCTACATTGCACATGTATGGTGAGATAAGTGATAAGCGATATAAGTGGTATGCTTCTAGGCATGTGCTAGAAGGAAATGAAAATAATGTCTGCATACCCATGAACATTATGAGACGATAAGAGCTAAAATATGGAATCAGCCCAGGTGACTGTCAACAGCAGATGAGGAAATAAATGACAGTGTATATAATGGACACAATATTATCCAGACCTTCAGAAGAAGAAAATGTTGTTATTTGCAAACAACTGAATAGAATTATAGGACATTATGATATTTCAAAGAAGCTAGATGTAAAGAAACAAGTAGCACATTTTTTCTCTTGCATATTAACACTAAAGCAAGTTGGCCTAAATGTGGAATTGTGTTTAGCAGTGGCTGGGCATGCAGGTTTGGGATGACAGAGTGGATAAGGGAAAATTAGATTTGGTCAATAAATACAATATGGGTCAATGGGAACATTATTCTAAATTCCACTACTACGTACAATTAGTATGCATTCATTTAAAAATAAAATATAAAAGTATCAAGTGAACATCATGCAAGAAGTGTTTCTTTTGCATTAAGATATTGTGAAAAGTATCACTCTGGTAGTAGAAAAATCATTTCATACACGTGCGTATTTTATTCGAACACTCTCTATGCAAAGTTAGATTCTCATTGATTTTTCTCTATATAACTATAGAATGATAATCTTTAAAAAAATCCTTAAATTTATACCATTATTCTCCAAAACTTTTAGAAAGAGAATAACTGACCTAAAATATGAATAGATGTAGCCCCTTAAGTGTATAAATTTAATTTTAAAAGTTCTTAGATTTTCTTATATGATAGCAGGAAACAATTTTCTTTTTATTTTACATTGCTAGTTGAACAGATGAAAGACAATATCCTTTTGACTTATTTGCATTTCCATTTTTATAGTGAGATTTATTATTTTTATTCTCAGTAAACTATTTGCATTTCTCCTGTGTGTTATATGATTTTTTTTCCTTTGGAACTTTTATATTTCAGCAATATTAATAATAAGAAATAGAAGCAAATTACAAATTTTACTTTTAATAATATTAGAGATTGGTGGAAGCTGAGCAGATGAGATAAACTGTATTTCTCTAAAGTGAGAACCATTCAGAATGAGCTGGCAGTTAACACAGCTGCATTTGGGACCATTTGAATTTACTGAATTTCAGCATGGTCCAGGACAGGACAGTGAACTTTGTCTAGAGAAAAGGAAACTTTCTAATTGCTGTGGGAAACTAGAATGACAAATCTGGAAACTGTTGAGGACTCACATATAACCCTGGTTTCATTCCAGTAATCTTAGTTAAATTGTCTAACTGAGTACCAGTCTATCAAGCTAAGAAGAAAGCTCTGAACAAGAAAGCAGATTCTCCCTGAGACTTTCACAGCTCACACTTCAAAGAACTGTGTCAGCCAAAGATAAATTGGGTCCAAATAGGCAAGTGACAGAGATACTGAAACAAATGATGGATTTGCATTGGGAATCTGTATCCAGTTATTACACAGCAGCACTGATTCCAGGCTCAGCAGAGATTGCTAAAGCTAGCCTAAGTCCCAGGACAAAGGTAGTAAGAGACAGAAAAAGAAGGGTGGAGATTTTAACTTTGAAGAGTACTGGTATGGTAAGATCAGCCTATCAAGGAACCTAAAAAAAATCAACAACAGAGTTTCCTCAATTTTTCAAGACAATAGCCAAATTTGAAGTATCATTAAGTAAAGGATAAAGAATAAATAATTAAAGAGAACCAGGAAGATATAAACTAATATATAAATAATGAGATTTTCTCAAATGTGCCATTCATCAACAATTCTACATGTTTGACTTATCCACGTGCTCCTTGGAAAAACATCTTCAGGACTTGACTTTATTTGACCTGATTCAGAGTTCCTGGAGTACAAAGAATACTACATCCAGGGCATTTGTTAGGAACAATCAACAGAAATTATGTAATGTTACATTTTCCAGAAATGTCAATATTAGTTGTGGTAAAGAATAACACTAACACCCTAAAGGAAAACTTGAGAAAAGAGATACATAGAAGCTTTGAGAGGTTCTGGCATATTGCTGGTAGCTTAGGAACCTTTTAGTATTCAAGGCTGTTAGTATTTTCAAGAAAGACCTTGGACATATTAATCTTGTTGGCTTCCCCTGGAGCCTGTGGTGAAGCAGGAAATGAAGGCTAAAATGGTATGTTGAACTTCCGGAAGTTATGAGGGCATGTCCCCAAAAGCACAGCTTGGCAAATGTTTTTATTCAAACTAAATTTCACAATATATAAAAAGAATTAGGTGCCATGAATAAGTTTATCTCAAAAATGCAAATTTGTTTTATTATTTGAAAATCTGTCAACACAATGTAGTGTAATAGTAGGAAGACAGAAACAATATGATCAGGCCAGAAGGACAAACAGAAAAATAGAAAGGTAGTTCTTTAACTACCAAGAAAGCATATCTAAAAAATTCCTGCTAATGTATTGCTTTATTTTACTAGGAAAGTATTTTCTCCCTAAAGTCACAGAAACTATAACAGTAACCATTCTCAACACTTTCAGTCAAATTAGTGCTGGGAATACAAGAACAGGTAGGCAAGCAAAACTTAAAACATATTCAAAATAGAAAAGATGAAGTAAAACTCCCTGTATTCAGAGAAAATACTCTCTTCTTAAGGCTTACTGAAATCAGCATTGGTGTAATGAAGATTGTAATAAATTACAAATAACTGATATCACCACCCCCAATTTAATTAAGATTTAGTAATGTTTTTAAAAAGTTAGAAAAAATCTTCAACTCTGGAATTTCAAAAAGAGAATTCTGTATAACAAAACAGGGGGCAATCAAACAAAAGACAGCTTTACATAATAAACCAGTGGAAAATTAGATAAAAATAAAAATGAGAGAATCGGTTTTTAAAAAATACTATAAGGCACAAAGGACATATGTTATGTTTTGCCGGTATAAAGTTTTTCTTTATGGTAACAAAATATGGGAAAGGTAAATTCTATTATATTATGCAAGAAGGTCAAAGTTCAGTGCTGACCTTTACTAAAAGGAACTACAATAAAAACGAAGTATATAAAATGTGAAAGGGTAGATATAAAATGTAAATCAATAGAACTGTAAGTAAACATGTAAAGGTGATGAATTCTTTCCAAGATGGAAAAAAAAAAAACCAAGAATCAAAATACATAAAAGTATAGGGCCGGGGAGTTAGCTCAGTGGTTCCGGCGCCTTTTTTGCAAGCGCAAGGGCCCAGGTTCGATTCCCCGGTAACCACATAACAATACTGGGTGTAGAGACTCACACCCAGCAGCAACCAGTACCACACACCACAGTGCCGGGCGTGGTGGCTCACGCCTGTAATCCCAGCACTTGAGAGGCAGAGGCAGGAGGATTGTGATGTGAGTTTGAGGCTGAGCTCAGGGCCAGCCTGAACCACAAAGAGAGACCCTGTCTCAAAAAACCTAAAAAAAAAAAAAAAAATACATAAAAGTATAAAGGTAAATCACTACAGGCACATAAACATTCAGAACAATTTGCAGCAAATTATTAATAATCTGAATTTGAAAGGTAAAATTTTTAAATAAAATGTAACTTTCTGATGTTGTTAGAAGCACAAATATATGAATATTTTAATATCTATTGAAGATTTTGAAAATATCATTACAAAATATTTCCCCAAAGAAAAAAATATATACTACCTATATTTTTATCAGTTATTTTTCCAACATTTAAAGAGGAGACACTGGCAATATTCAACAGTTTTTCCAGAAATAATAAAATTTACTTTTCCACATGAATTTACCATTAAGAAAAGTCTTTATACCATTATGTGACAAGGGAAATAAATGAAAAGACAATGAGGGACTGATATTTCACAAGGACAGACACAAAACTCATTAAGTAAATATTAACAAATGGAATTTACTGGAAAAACATAGAATTTAACACGAAAATATAAGACTATAGAGTCAATCGATTTCATGTAATTATCAGAATAAAACAATAAATCTTGCATTCTTCAGACCAATGTAGAAACACGCATCTATTAAAACTATGAACCAAATAGGGCCGGGGAGTTAGCTCAGTGGTTCCGGCGCCTGTCTTGTGGTTAACCACATACCATACTGGGTGTGGAGACTCACGCCCAGCAGCAACCAGTACCACATACCACAGTGCCGGGCGTGGTGGCTCACGCCTGTAATCCCAGCACTCAGGAGGCAGAAGCAGGAGGATTGCTGTGATGGGAGTTGGAGGCTGAGCTCAGGGCCAGCCTGAACTACAAAGCAAGACCCTGTCTCAAAAAAAAAAAAAAAAAAAAAAAAAAAAAAAAAAAAAAAAAAAAAAAAAAAAAAAAAGAAAAAAGAAAAACAGAAAAAAAAAATATATATATGAACCAAATAAAATTGCCACTGATGTTAGTTACAGAAAATTAGGATTATGAGAGGAATATCTGCTCTCTGGGACATGTTTTTCTTTGGTAAAACACAGAAATGTGAAACAGAAAATAACTGGACAAGCAAACTTCAATCCTCTACCTGCGCCCCGGTCACGGACCTTTTTGTTGATCAAAGCTTGCTGCGGTAGGTGGCCTGGAAAAGATTTTAACTCTCCTTTTCTCACAGGTGGCATGAGTATCTTTGGGACAAAATGGATAATGAACAGATCTCCTTGCCTTTTGTTCCTATCTTTACTGGTATGCATTGAATGAATATTTATTGAAAGAATTGGCTTAGATGCTAAACATAAGTTTTAGAACACATTTAGCTACACCTGAGTGATTTAATCAACTGCCTCACAGAGTCTCAGCTCCGAATTCCAATGATACGAATGTTAGGACTTTAAATCATACGTTGAAAGGAATGGATCATTCACATTAGAGAGCTCATTAAGACACAGTATTGTTTTTACCTAAAATATGTTGTTTCAGCTCAGAACTATGCACATCTTGTCCTTTCTTACTTGTTAGTGTTGAAGATAAAACAGATGTAATATTTGTAAGATTTAAAGAAATACTGTGCTGTTTTTCTCCTCAGGAATAATAACTCTTCCAGTGAATATGTTTTAGTATTTATCTTATACTTAGCCTCGGATTCCTTAGAGTTGGGGATAGCAATTTTCTTGATGCTGGATGACAAAAATCTTTCAGTTACTTTGCAACTAAAGAAGTCTTTGAAGCATAACATGAAGCTCGAGAGAATTTTGGATTTATCTAAGGTATTGTTACAGCACATGTCTAGATGTCCCCCAAAGTCTCATGCCGTCATAGGGGTTTTTCAGAGATGGCTGGCTATAGTGTGTGGCTGATTCACAAGACAATGTTAGGATCAGGGTGTTAAGATTAAGAGTGGGCGATGGGTAAATCTGGCTACTGATTGGCTGGACACCATTCTGATCCCCGAAGCCTGGTTACAATATAAGGGACAGGAAGAGCCTTGTCTTATCCCTTATTGCTTTGTTGCTTCCTCCTACCATGAACTGTCTCTCCTCTGTGATGCCACCCTGCTTTGGAGCCAGCTGATTATGGACTGAAACCTCTAAAAATAGAGCTAAATACATCTTTTCCCTTTGACTTTGAAGTGTCAGGTAAAAAGAAAAATGTAAGACAGGCAGCTCTCAAAACTATAAATACAATTTTGAAATTATCCTACTGTCGATATGTAACATAATAATGAAAGCAAAAGAGAGTGTGGAAATAAGCTATCTGGAAGAGACATCCTTGGGAATTATTGAAAGAATACATCTTCTAGGTGCCAGGCAGAAGCAGGGAAATCATTCAGGCAGTTCATTCAGGCCTTCCAATGGAAAGCCATTTTGACCCCCTTCAAATAATTAATAATGTACTTATTAAAGCCCACTTTGAGTACAGTAGGCTCAGAACAATAAAGCACTCACACATCAACAATCAGTAGAGACTATGAATTGTTTTGTCCCATTTAAATTATGCATCATTTTTCACATAATAAAGTGCTGGCTAAGAAAAACAGTTTTTTGCAACACTAGTAAATCTGAAAATTGGGTTATTACTCATTTAAAATATTTCTTAAACAACTATGAAATATTGTTCTACAATCCTGCACAGCCCTTTACATTAGCAAAGTGATGTTAAAAACTTCCACCAGACCAGAAAAAAGTTAATTATAATATACAGAACTTCACAGACTTAATGTAAGAAGAATGCTTCACTAGGAATTTTCATACAGATTTCGTGTTAAAAGAAAAGGAGTGCTGTGGGGCCCCTCCAAAGAAGTGCGCTGGGGCTCCTCTCAGTATTTGTTCTGAGAATGATATGACATCATTAGTTCCTATTGCACAGCTCTGTCAGACGGACTGTACCCTGGACAGGATGCAGTGTGTGGTGTGAGGTCTACCAAGGAGGCAAAGAAACAAGGGCTGTAGAGAAGACAGTGCTCTACTATGTCTGGGGCTCACCCTTTGGATGTGAACTCACTGAGTGCATGTAGAAGAGTTAAATGCTACTTCTCAGTGACAGCCTGAGTGTTCCTTTCTCTAAGTGAAAATCCTGCTATGTGATCTTTTGTATGTGTTAGATTCCAAGGCTACTGACTTTGTATTTTTCATAACTTGCTTAGCCAAAACCTAAAATTGCATGAAGAATGACATTAAAATTAAAATTAATACTATCAGAGTGAAGACATTCCAAATAACAGAAATGACGATACCTATACTCTTCTTTGCACACAAAAAGTGACATTTATGATTTCTGCAATTTTGTGTACATCTGCTAATTAACTGAAAAGTACAGACACAGAACCAAGTAGGTTTGAAACTGGCAGTTTTCTCAGTGTTTCATAGGTCGTAAAGAGGAAAGATAAGGACTTTCAGCCCAGACCTAACCAGCATTCAAAGTCTCTTTGTATCTCTAGAGGGGGCAAAATCAGGATGTAAGAACAATCAGAATAGAAGACAATCTATGCTGCTGTGGAACAGTTTCAAAGGTGCTGCCTGGAGAAAGCCTCAGCCTTCGCGTAGTCCACTTATGCAGAGGCGAAGTTGGTTAGTGATACAAATCTATCCCTCCATAATTTTTCACTAAGCTTCATTTTCTTGCCTGATTTTCAATATTGGCATCACATGCTCCCAAACCACCTGTTACTTTTGGGCGGTTTCCTTCCTAGGGTTTATCCACAGCTGTGCCGGGTGAGCTGACTGGACAGTATAAGACGGTGCACTTTCCTTTATAGTCTCTGGGAGGAAACGCTCCGCAAAGTCCAACACACATGGCAGTCCTTTGCGATGGCACTTCAACTTTTTCTCTGAAGAGTTTTCAGGCTTAGGCTAGACTCTTGGGTTTTATTATGACTACCTATAATGACCAAAATACTTATGTTATGTATTTCAAATTGTGGCAGAATATACATACCATGAACTGCACAGAATTCAAGTGTACAATTTATAAATTTGATGACAGTAAACAGCCGTATGTCAGCAGCCTAGTATGTATGCAAAACTTTTTTACCATATTCAGACTTTAAAATGTTTCAACTGAATTGTTTTGTCCTCATGATATTTCGTGAGATTCATCTATCGAGTTTGATTTTAAATGTCAAGTAATGTTCCATTTTGTGGGTATAATACAATTTGTTTAGCAGTTCTTCTGTTACAGAACATCTGAATTAAGGCTTGGAACTGTGATTACAGGTGAGGGAGACTTTTCCAGGAAACTCTTCTTTGTGTAGCCAGACCTGGAGCTCCTGATTTTTTAAATATTACAGCTGCTGTTAAATATATTATCCATTATGGCTTCTCAGTTTTTTAAAAGACAGATGTAGCATACAAATTCATTTAAAAGTTCAGTGATAAAAATACCACAATAATAATTACCTCAAATTACCTTCTCATTCTCATATGGTATTATATTTCATTTGCATCTTTGCCTTTTGCTAAAAACCATCTCAAGTATATTTTGGATGTAGGCATATAGTGTGCAAAAAATGTGAACTGTGAAACCATAGCTGGAATATATTAAATGTAAAATGAGAACTCTAAGTAAAGGACTACACAGTTTGAGAGGTAACTTTCAGATTGATGTCAAATAAAAATGTTACAGTTTGAAGACCATAAATATCCCAAAACTGCAGGCTTTGCTTTTCTACAGAATATAGGAATACTTGTCCTTGGTATAAATATTTTTATATCTTCAAATAAAATTTTTCTTTTACCCTTTTTCATTTACTCTCTTATTATAGTGAATGCCATACTTTATGTTGTGTCTTCTGTTTATCTCCTCTAATATCAGGAATCCCCAATGCAGGTATTTTATTTGCAAGAATACCTTCTCCTCCGGACCCCTGAGAGAGGAATCCTTCTTTAGGTCCCCCAGCTGTTCCCAGCCCTAGGATCCCCTGAGCTTTTGCATAACCCACCGCAAGCTCTGCGTCCAGTTTCTAATAGCCTTTCCTCTTTCTTTCCGTGTCTCTCTACTCTGTGTTTTGAAAAGAGCCTCTGTTATTAGACACATGGTCAATTCTAGCAGCTTAGCATGATATCATCTCAAGATTCTAAGTATAACAACAAAGACCCTTTTCCCACATAAGGCCCCACTCAAAGGTTCAAGGGCTTAGCGTGTCCACAGAGCTTTTTGTGCCGCCATCATTGATCCACTGCACCCATGGGTTGACTAGTCAGCTTTTTCAGGAGAGCCCTAGGAGAGGACAGCAAAAAAAAAGAAAAAGAAAATATGCAGGTGCCCACATTCTGATGCGCAGCATGACTTACGTTTTCGCACACCAGTTCCAGTGGCATGTCATTACCTCAGGGCAGGGCATAGGCGAATGAATGTTTAGTACTGTAGTGGATGGTAGAGAGTAGAATCTCTTGCTGAGTATTGATGTGCCCTAAAGTTCTCTTACTAAATGAAGCAGAAAATTAGCATAGTCTCACAGTTAATAATCTCTAATGCAAAATATTTGCTAAGACTTTTCAAAAACCCTTTCCTATTATGTAAAACACAACAAAACAAAAAAATCGTTTTTGAAGCCCATTACTTTTCCTCCTGTAACCATGGTCAAATGGCTATATTTTCTAAAATATAACCTCTAGTTCTCTCTAATGTGTGAGATGCATTCAAGACGTTACCACACCACAATTGTTGATGGTCTCAAAGATTATGATGCATAATAAAAAGTTATTCTATGGAAAATATATTGCAAATGATTCAAATCTTACTGATACAAGCATTATATTTTTTCAGTTTTACTGCATGTAAAATTCCTACAACTGTTATAATTTTTATTTATTGTCAATGGATGAATTGAAAGTAACTTTGGATCTTTAATGAAATATTCACATTTTGTTCAGTTCAGCAGAAATTAATATGGATTCATCATATTCAGTCCACTGGAGACTACTGTCAAGTGTCAAACTACAAGCTCTTCATTCTCACTTACAATTAAATTTCCTTTAAAATAGAAATGTGGAGAATTGAATTTGTTTATTGTAAATGGAGAAAAGATTGGATTGCGGCCTGGTTCTCAGAATGATTGACTCTTTCTGAGTGAAACAATATTAAGTAAGACGATGAACAAGAGTTTTCATTTTTCTCTTTGATAATGTAAATGGATCAGCTTTCAAAACTTAGTGCCAGAAGTTGTACTCACAGTCATTCAATGGGATGAAAAATGAATGATGGAGACCTTATTGGAAAAGTAACAATTAAAAAAGGTACAAAGCCTCTGGTTAGATACCACCAGAGACATGTAGTAAAGGTAATTCTTCAACCCTCAGCTGTATAATTGATAGGCCAAGGACAATAAGCCATTGGGAAAAATTCTGAATATTGCCGACCCTTCCTTGCAAATCTACTAAAACAATAAGCAATCCAGACCTATAACAAATGAAGGCACCTGCTAACTTAGTGAAACATTTAAAGATCTTAT
Organism: Petromus typicus; assembly: GCA_004026965.1. Taxonomy (NCBI): domain Eukaryota; kingdom Metazoa; phylum Chordata; class Mammalia; order Rodentia; family Petromuridae; genus Petromus; species Petromus typicus. Next base: position 50,045 of record PVIR01006918.1, read on the forward strand.
GATGCTGAAAAATGTAACTGTCAAGCTGATCTAATCTGGAACACTGAATTCTTCAGTTCTTGTGCTAAGTGAATTCTCTGGTAAATAGTTGGGTATAAGAGAAAAAAAAAATGAAACCAAAAAGGCCTAGATTGTATTTATGAAATATTTTTGTATACTATATAGAAGAAATGGGTTTGGAACACTTCTCAGAAGACAATTTAAATGCTGCACAAATTCATCTCTTTTACTTCTCAAGTAAATGGCTCTGATACTGAATTGTGAAACAGACCCTGATCACCTCCCTTGATAATCTTTGACTATTTCATTCTGGGTTCAATACTCTCTCTTTGCATGCAATTTCAAACTATATTTTCCTCACACTCTCCCTCTGTTGACATGTAGCTAATATCAGCTTTAATTTACCTCAGCAGATTTTTTTATGCTTTGTTGTTGGAGAACACGTGATTTGTCCAACATTAAGATGTCTACAGTGACCTAAACGATGATAATCCCTGTCTTCTCATGGGAATACACAAGTCTTCTCCAGGAGGAAAAGATATACATCAACAGACTCTATTAGCAAATGGGTTTGGCTGATATTATTTTCCCTCCATTCTTTATATTATATAGTGTCATGAGACCTGTCGAACTCAACTTTCAACCACAGTCTATGATGAGACATTCATTTGATTTTTTTAAAAAAAGTTTATCTTTAAAATTTGAGTTGTATTAGTTTGTGATTTACAGCAGAAATGTATATATGTGTACATGCAATCATACTTTCCTATATATATTATGATGTTAACTGCAGGTAAATAATTTATTGTGATCAATTTCTTTCATTGTTCAGGCTACTTTTTCTTGTGATGAAACCACTAAAATATCTATTTCCATTCCAAGATATGATACAATTTTATTAAGTACAGTCCTCTTGTTACATGTCAAATATGTACATCTTTTTATTCTACACAGTGAGGAATTTGTACTCTTTAGTCTACATTTCTCAAGTCCTCCTTTACCACAGCCTCTGTAACCACTATTCTATTTGTACCTATGAACTGGATTTTATTGAAAGCATCTGCACAAAGTGAGGGCATGCCTGTGTGTATCTAGCTTGCTTCCTTTAACACAATGATTTTATATATAATACAGATTTATATATCTTGCTGCACATGGCAGATTCTCACCATTGTCACAATTCTTTTACTATTTTTAACATTTTCACACATCATATTTCCTTATCTTCCATGACATGTTGGTTTTAATGTTCCCCTTTGGGTGTTTTTGAAAAAAATATGTATCTCAGTTCTCATTTGTCAAGTTCTTTCTCATACCTAAATTGTAGCATCATGTTTTCGATAGGAAAACTAAAGAAGGGAGGGGCACTTCCTCAAATCAAGGTGCAAGCTATCAACACAATGCATCTGTTTTGTTGATCCTTATCAATAAATGGAAGTAGATTTTGTCCAATCTTTTCACTGCACTGTTGCACATAGTAAATGCCGGAGAAATAAGTCATAGCACACAAGCATGAGAAATGGGAGCTCATGTCCAAGGTGGGTAGAGAGTCCATGGAAATAATTTGGCATCCTGCTCCACTGGAATTCTGTATCTCTCCCACCACTTACTTATATGTTGGGTCATTTATTTATGTCATAATTGTTTCAACTCATTATTATTTTATATTTTAATTAGAATCAAATTCTATATGGATACTGAGTTTAATTATAATTTCAGTACCATGCTTTGATTAACAACTTCCTCTTGGGGCCAGGGGTTTAGCTCAGTGGTTCCAGCACATGTCTTGCAAGCGCAAGGGCCCGGTTTGATCTTCCATAATCACACACCATACTGGGTGTGGAGAATCACGCCCAGCAGCAATCAGTACCACATACCACAGTGCCAGGTGTGGTGGCTCAGGCCTGTAATCCCAGCCCTTGAGAGGCAGAGGCAGGAGGATTGCTGTGATATGAGTTTGAGGCTGAGATCAGTGCCAGCCTGAACTACAAAGTGAGATCCTGTCTCAAAAAAATTCTAAAAAAAAAAAAAAAAAGAGCTTCCTCTTGGTCTGTTTTATGGTTTCTATTTTTGTTTTTTTTCTTTTTAGATGGTTCGCTAAATGCATATGCTATGGTTTCTTCAAATATAATTTTGTAATTATGTGAATTATTTTCCCCAGTACCAGGAATTGAACTCAGGACCTTGCACTGTGAGGCAGGTATCATCCCACTGAGACACATCCCAGGTACAATGTGAATATTTTCAGTAAAGGCAATTTGATATATCCAGCATTTCTGTCATTGTGAGGCTGGTACATTTTGACTACATTTCTGTTTGACTTGAGGACATTATTTTTTTTATTTTAGTGACTAATATTTTCAAATTTTACGTGGGATATTGTGAATCATACATTATGAAGATTATATTACTATCCTCTAAAATAACTTACTTTTAATGTGATGATCTTGCATAAAGTGAGGTTTGATATGAAGCCTGTCACACCTAAGGAAAGGTCAAAGGATTTTTTTAACTTCTCTCAATTAGAAAATACCAGTCTTAGAATGTATAACCTATTTGGATTTTGTCAACTCTTATTTTCTTCTGTTTTAAGATGAAATCGTGGAAATAATATCTAGAAAGTCATGGATGTTGTAACAAGTGAGATGTGGTCTTAAGAGAGTCACTCTTAGTTGTCAGGCTGTTTAGGATGTGTTGGGATGGCAGTGTCTCCATGCATCATTTCTGTTGGCTTCCCAGATATTTCTCAAGTAGTCCTAATTTTACTTCTGAACAAACTTTCAGACAAGAAATACAAATTAATTTCTTCTAGTAGTTTTTATTTAATTGCCCAACCATCTTTCTTACAGGTGTTAAGAATAGCTAGCATTTAAAGAGCAATCAATTAGAAATAAACAAAATTAAAAAGAAATCGTTACTCATTCCCAGAGATTTGACCTTCATGATCCCAAGATGAGTAAGTCTAAATCACCTGGCTCTGTTATTTCTAATACTATTTTTAGAATGATGCATCTTCATAGACAGTCCATTATTGAATTCAAATGTGTTAATTTTACTGAGCAGAAGTTTTACTAATGTTCAGAACATGGCTTCAGGGCTTAGTGTGGTTATCATACGGTCTGCTTAGAAGGAGATCCAGGAGATCAGCGTGGCGCAGATCCGAGTGTGTCCGCGTGGTTCTCGGAAGCATAACCTCGGGGGCTCTACCCGCTCGGTGGTCCTCTCCTCTCTACCCCTGCTTTCTCTTCCTCAGCTGCCGTGAAATGAACGGCTTTTTCCCCCACACCTCGCTACCATGCTTCAACCTTGCAGCCAGACCACTGTAGACTGAAATCTCTGAGTTTGTGAACCAAAGTAGGTCCCTTCTCCTTGAAGTTGTGGATGTCCGGCTTCTTATTCTAGCGATAGGAACTTATTTCACGCTATTTTCTTCCACTGACAGGATGCCTTTGTTCCTTTTCCTCATTGAACTTCTTCCTCACTGAGCTTCTTTTACCAAAAAGTTCTTGCTATGATCTTTACATGAAATATTACGAAAACTGTATTCATATCATTAAATGCCTAGCCACTGATTTTACTTTTGATTTGATCTTTTAAAGATCAGAACTAATTAAACGATCGTTCCTAGAATGACTGCAACGGTGTCTAGTGGAACAGATTTCATTACAGATGGTCGGGTGCCTCGATTGGTAGCTACAATCTGTCTGTACCAGGTTTTGAAGCTGACAGGTGAGGAAATAATCGTTTCCCTCCTTTAACTCTACCTTATGCACCAGCAGCTCCTTGCAGTACACGACACCATTTTACACTGAGAGCTCTATGCATGGAAAAAGTAAGAACCGCTTGGACATGGCATGATTGTAGAGAGCATTTGAAAGAGTAGAGTAGGCTACAATTATAACATATTTGGGGAGAATATAAAGTAAATGAAGGGGAATCCTAGGAAAGAAATGGCATAAAATGAACCGAGATGGAAAATTCACTAAGTAGTTCTAATTTTATGTTTTCCACTTGACATTACCCTAGAGCTTTGGAAGGATTTTTAAGTGGGCAAGTAATGAGGTCCAATTTTCACTTGGGCACATGGAGACATCAACACCTGAATTCTCAGAGTGACTTTTAAAGGTGAGATAACCATAGGTGACTGTAGTCACCATGTCTTTTATTTTTGCTCTTACCCCTCTCTACAACTACTTATTGCCAGACACCTCTGTCTCCAGAGGAAGATATTAGAGAGAGCTCCTTCAACCATTTGGAGGAGAGATCTTAGAGGTAAAATTTAAGCTCTGAGGAAAATAAGTGAATTGACTTATTGGCACTCATTGAGAAGATGGTTTTGAAAAGCTCTTCCTTGTTAAAAATGACGTGTGACTCATTTTTTACATGAATAGATTCAGATAAATGCTGTAATATATAGTAGGAGAACTTTTGTAATTTCTAACGATACCAAAAGTATTAAAAAAAATTCCCTTGGACTAAGAAAAACTTCTGACTTGTGGACAGTCTCTAGGGCAGCAGAAGATTTTTGAAAGATGACAACTAACAGAAGTTCATTTATGCAATTCTAATTTAGGAGTTTAATTATGAAAAATTTAATAATGAGAAATGTCATGTGTAAGTTATTCTTACTATGCATAATCAGCACATTTGTTGTATGTACAATATTCATTTTAGCTGTCCATGGATTTGATAAGTACTGTCAATGTTGATCATTTGTCATAGAAACAAAGTAATTTTAAATTTGATGACTATATCCAAGTATTTTTCTTATAAATTATTTTCATATTCCAGCTGAAACATTCTCAATTCTCCACTGTTCCATAAAGATAAAACTTTCTAATAGTCACAGTTTTCATAATTATTCCATACCTAAGTTACTTTTATTTCCCTAAGAAATATTCTATCACGAAATAAAATCACATGAAGATATAAATAACAAAGCCAATAATTGAAGAAATTCTAAAGTAAAACAGCTTATCAATTTTTTTGATTTTCCAGTGTAGTAATAAAAATAAATGTTTCAGAATAAGGGAAAATTGTAAGCAAGATGACTATAAATTTGTTTTACCATGGCAAGCTTTTAGTTCCTTCAGTCTGATAGAATATCTTGTTAAGAATCCTCTATTTTTCATAAAAATTCCAAAACTTCCATGGTACACTTCCTGCTCATCATAATTGTAAGTACAATCATAGAATGCCCTTAGGACTGGGTACTGTTCATCTTTCTATATTATTTTAGTCAGATCTTTTCTATGAGGCCCACTCATGTCCACACTACTATATCTTCTCTTCTCTTTGCTCAGTTTTCAGTCATCTAGAAAAAAATCTTTAGCAGGTGATACAGATCAGACAGGGTAGGAAGAAATGCCACCATACTATATCCTGTTTATATCTGTGATGGTTCATATCTATATGTCTGTCCAAAGTCTCATGTGCTCATAGGTAGAGCTTTGGAGAAGAGGCTGGGTCATATGTCTGTGATAATAGACTAAGGGTATGATAACTGAATTATCCCACTGTTTGATTTGGCATAGCTCTGGGTGTGCATAATGAAAAGGCTCACTCTGCATCTGAGTGACACCAACCCACATAGGCTTGTAGAATGAACCGATAAAAAGGGAAAGGGCGGTTTGCTGTTTACTGCCTCCTTCCTGCCCATCTGCCGTGCACCCGTGCAATGCCCATTGGCAGTTCTGCCCTGTGTTGGAGCCAGCTAACTTTGCAATGAAACCTCTGGACATGGAGATGAAATAAAATTTTTCCTACTTTAACTTGTGAGTAACAGGTATTTTGTCTCAGCCACACAAAATACCTAAGACATCATCTTAAAAATACCCTTCAAAAATGGTGTGTAACTTAGCTCTGCAGGGGAAATGGGTTGTGGAACTTTCAAGGCAGGGTTAGGCTGCCTTATGTCTCTGCTGTTGTGTCACCACATACTCAACAACAACAAGGACAGCAGATGGATGATACATTTGGCTTCGGTGGGGTCAAGAAAATGGAGAGGGAGGAGAGCATTATTGAAAATTTCAGGCCTGTTAAGCTTTTCCCTACATCTTTTCCCTTTCTGGGAGTCCTCTTCATATACAAGGGTTCCTCATTGGATCAGAATATAAGAGATAATATAAAACAGGAAGTAAACGTCTAAAATGCCTTTTGGGTAAACTAGGAAACAGGGAGGAAGTGTAGGGGGGAGGAAAGAAGGGAAGGAAAAACTATGAGCCAAGAAGGAAATAACTGAAACAAAGCTGTTATTAATGAGGAAGGAGGAAGATAAGGGAGTAGGGAAAAACTAAGAACCAAGCTACATCATGTACAGTTACAAATCGCCAAAGGTGAGTGTGATCATAATGTGTACCTAAATTGTACCAATAAACCATGCAAAGAATAAAAATAAATAAAAGGTCTTCATTAAATATTTGCTGAGTCAATGAACGAGCTGGAGTGCTCAGTGCCTGTGTATAGAGTCCGAGGTGACCAGGACACCTCCCAATTTCAGAAAGTACTATGAGGCAGCTGTGACCCTGGGAGAAGATTGCTTCAGCTGGAGCTCATAGAAATTCAGCGTTTGAAACCCTCTCAAACTTTCGCTGTTGAATATTCAAGAGTATAGCAACCGGATAGAAATTTCCTGAAATTTATTTTGGTTCATAAGAGTGTTCCCAGCATTAGAATCCACTTTCCCAAGCAGAGTGGAAAGATTTTATTGAGGGGATTTTTTGTGCAATATAGAGCAGGGAGGAGATGAATGTAAAAAAAAAAAAAAAAAAAAAAAAACTCCTAAGGATTTGGCAAGCATGGGAAATTGATAGAAATGTAAGGAGAGTCTATCTCAAGCAATGGGTTTTAGCTCATGTCTGACACAGTAGGAGAGATGACGGAGGGATTAATGTAGAATTAGCAATGTGAATTGTCTTGTAAATCTTAGATTGCTAAAAAGGCTACTGTAGAAAGGAAACTTCCATATGTCTGCACAACCCCAAATTGTGTTGGTGTTTGGATGCATGAGATGGAGCCTCTACTAGCAAAAGCAATGAAAGCAAAGATGGCCATTATGGATACAGCCCCTTTTGTACCTACTACTGCTGCCCAGATAAAGTAGAATCTTCATGAGTCACTTGTATATATTCATTTCTAAAAGGATTCTTCAAAACCATTGGCTTGAAAAGTCAGTTTAAAACCGTGTCCCCAGGCAGGCTTGCTTCTTGGCATTTCCTACATACTAGTTACCAGATCTTCAAAGAAAACATGGTACATCTATTAAATTAGAATTTCAGATAAGGAACAAGGGATGTTATAGTGTAAACCTGTCTGGAAAAAAAAAAAAAACTGGCTGAGATGTATTTTTGCTTCCCACAAATATTGTTTATTTAAAATTCATATTTAACTAGGCATGCTGTCTTTTATCTGGAGTCCTATCCGAGGCTTGTGCATCCAGAGCTGTCTGCCTGGGGCCATCTCTTCTCAGTCTTCTGCAAAGACGCGCTCCTGGTGTGGACTTTCATCTTGGGTAATTATATTCAATACCAGAGTCGCAGTTGCTCCTCGCGGGCATCCCTGCCTCTGAGTGGGATTGGTCACTGTCTGTGGCCTGCAGTCTTCACGTGAGGCCAGAGCTTCGCTGACTTGGCTTCCATCCTCTGCACATCAGGGAGAATCTGCTTCCAGGTCTTCTGTTGTCCTGGCTCAACAATATCAAGGAAAATCCCTCCCTGTTGGTATCCTCTTTCACCTTGGAAAAAAGACTTTTCCTTTTCTTCACCCTGCAGCTGACTTCTTTCTGAGTGAATGGTGTGAGTGGTAGGCAGGTGTTTGAAGCGTATTAAACCACAATTAATAACATACTCAGAAACCTTATTCTGTTCACAATGTGCCATTAGTCTCTAACGTTATTCACTATGCAGAATCTCTCCTTCTTCGTAGCAATTTTTTTCTGAGGGAGTCAATTGCTTTCCCTTAAAGTGTACATTTCCTTAAGCTGTTCCTTGTCTAAGGCGCTTTGGTTATCTTCTGAAATCCTTTTTTGAATGAGATTAATTCTTTCTTAGAATTTCTGATTCTTTGTAAGTGCAGCAGAACATTTGCTTAAATATTCCTTTATGAAACCGAAGTGAAGGTTTTTTTTTTTTCCTTTTTGTTTTTAGATGTTATTGCTACTGTTTGCTGGTTTTTATGTTTTTTCAAACTTTAGCTGTTCTTACTTCTTTTAACACAGTGTTTGATATCACTCTTAAACCAGAAAAAACATCATTACACTTGCTGTTTGATTACTATATATATATATATATATATAATCACTATATATTAATATAATCACTATATATACTGATCACTATGTATAAATATATACAATCACTATATTAAAATTAATCTCTATTAATCACTTTATCCAATGAAGGAGGGATTATTTAATTTTAACAATTTGTTATTTATTAGAGAATGCTAGATGCAATAATAAATTTTGCTTTGGCATCTCCATGTACCAACTGCTCTGTCAGTCACAGATTCAGTTTTCTTACCAATTAAGTGGATATGAAGAATGTTTTTGCTTGTTTCTTTGTTTTCTGTTAGGGTGCTACAACATTCTGGAATTAAGGAGTTGTTTATAAAATTCATTCCAGTTAATGAGAAGCCCTTTAAAAAATGAACTCTTAGTTGAGACCACAGGATTTTGATCTCATGCTGTGATGGGAAGATATACCTCATTTCTTTCACATCATATGTTTGAGAGAATATTCATCTCACCTTTAAACAATTGTCTTTGATGCCTGATTTCTAAAGACCCTTTGGATTTTTCTGTTTTCAAAAATATTGCTTCCAGGGTGTAGATTGCTATGGTCATCTTAAACTAAGTCCCATTTATGCTTGTGTAGCAAAGAATACACAATATGGCTGATAAAATGAGCAGGATTTGTTTGTGTGATGAATTGATTGCAACGGAGAAAGATGCCAAGGTGCCACTGCCCTGAACTCAAGGATTTGAGCCGCTGCACTGAGCTTCAACCACAAAATGCTGTGTGACACTCAGAAGCCTCTTTTATCTCTCTGAAGCTTCAGTGACTTTGGTATGACAACATGACAATTGGATAGACTTGTAAGTCTCAGGCACGCTTCCTGAATGCAGTCATCTTGAGGATTTTTTCTTTCATTTTAATACACAGATTTCTGGATTCTGCCACATATATGTTGACCCAGATGGGATCTGGAAATCCTCTTCTACAATTTTCCCGTGCCACTGATTGGTATGCTAAACAGAATAAAGTACAGTTGACACAGTTCTGCATAGAGTAGGAATCCATAGCATTCAGAGTATTGGAAATAGAGAAAGTTTATGTTTAAAAAGTGTGCACCTAACAAATACTTTATATGTGGTCAAAAATGAAATTAAGATGCAATATCAATCCAGGTGCTGGTCAAACAGCAAGTATCTTACTGCTTGAGTTGCTGCAACAAAATACAATAGATGTGTGTTTAAATGTATTTCTTACATTTATGGAACATGAGAAGTTCAGCTTTTAATTAGCATATGTTTGCAATACAGACTAACTATAATATAATGTGAACTGATCCATATACACTCTCTTTCTCCTCCTTACCTTTTTATCTCTCTCTCTCCCATCTTAGACCTCCACAAATATCTACCTCTTTGTTTCCTATCATTTATCTTCTATTTTTCTTTTAAAATTGTTTAAATATAATTTCTTATTTCAGGAAAACCTTGCAATGTTAAGCCTCTTAGTCTTTTATTTCACTTACCATTATGATTTCATGACCCATCCTAGGTCCAATGAAGTATTATTCAGCCATAAATAGGGATAAAGTTGAGGTCTGGGGTATTTTAAGGAAATGGATGCAGATGTCTATTCTTGTTAAGAGTTGTTTTTGTGATTTGCTCACTCGTCTCTTCTTGATGGATCCTCATATACAACCATAAAAAAATGGGCCTCAGGATGCTTCTCAGAACAGTACTGACCCCATTCATGAAGCCTTTTCTCTAGTGACGGATGACCTGCCAGGGGATTCTCTTTCGAAAGTCAGCAGTTTAGTGACGAATGCTTCAATGTACAAATTTTATGTTGATTAAAATTATTTAGTCCAGAGGAGTAAGAATTCAAAACCAGGATTTTGAATTGAATGAAAGATGATTGTAACCTCTTTATATAAGTTGCACCAATTTCTATGGAGAAAAAATATGGTCGAGGACAATTTGGGAGCATAGGGTGGTAAAAATAAAATTTCTGTTTTGGGTAGTTTCTGTACTGAGTGAAGGTTGACTACAGGAATTTAAAATTGGAACCAAAACATCACACTTTAATCCTGTGGCTCAGAATGATAAGGGCAGGAATACACTCTGCTCTGAAATGTAGAATTTCTCCTAAGTTCTTTGTAGTTCCCGCCTGATCCTCTACTTCAAGTTTCTGCTCCAGGAATATGTCATTTCCTGGCCATTGGAAGAAGCCACTGTCTTATATTTGAGATATGATGAATAAGCTCCAAAGGTCAAGGTGCTTGATTGCAGGCATGACATTACATAAGGAAGCATTTCAGCAATCATTCTGAATGTGGTATGAGGACAATAACACATGGACACCTTTGGTTTAACCACTGAGTCTCAGTCTTTGGCTGGTAATGTTTTTCCTCAGACTATAGCTCTGGGTTTCATATAAATCAATTTACAGGAACATTATTTATTTCTCTCTCCAAGATCATTTGCCAGAATGAGGTCAGAAAGAAAGATTAATATGATAACTAATATGGCAGTGAGAAGAAGACTGCTTTACAATTAGGGTTAAATCTTAAAGAGGCACCTAGTTTCGCTCTGCCAGACAAGATTAACTTGACACTTCCCTGTCAGTGAGTCGAGCAGGTACCAAGCAGATGCGTCCAATTCCACTGCAGAGTGATGGCACAGGCAGAAGCTGTGCTTTGAAACTTTCGAGACAGTTCTGTCAGAGGATTGGAGCATGAGTGTCAGGAGTTCTGAAAATGAAAATAACATTAGGAGGTCATACAATCAATAACATAATGGATTAATGGATAAAAAACAGACACAATGGAATGATCCTCCTCCCTAAGAACTCCTGAGATCTTGTCATCAGTGACAACATCAGTGAAGCTAGAGATTATTATTTTGTATTAACTGAACATGTCAAAGAAAGACAAACATTGCATGAACACATGCATATGAGGAATCTAAAAATGCTGATGTTATAGAAGCTGTGAACAGAAGAGTGGTAATCAAACACTGGAGAGATTAACACCTACATCCAAGAGAGATTGGACACAGGTGCACAGATAGAGTCAAGTAGGTGGACTAGCTCTGTTGGTCTAGGCAAAGCAGTGAGCTTCCTTAACAACAATACAGTGTGTGATTCAAAATAGTGATGAAAGGAATTTGAACATAGTTATCATGGAGAAATAATAAAATGTAAGTTGGTGAGTATGGAAATTGTTGTGAATTGCTCAGTATGTATGAGTTAAAACACCACATTTTATCTGAAAATATGTCTAACTATGTGTCAATCATAAAATTAATTATTAAAATAATGAAGACAATCTAGTGGTAGAGTTATTTTATGAGGGATTCCTTGAAAAAAACAATAGAGGTTAAAAAATAACTTCTGTAACAGAGCAGTGATTCTATTCTGTACATTTATTTTCTTGTGCAAGAAATAAAATGTACACAATAAAGTAATTTGTATTTATATTTTAAAGCACTTTAAAATCTATCATTTTGTGTCATTTAACAAAATATACTATGGCCAGGTATGCACTTCAGGGTGCTGTGACAGCCTGAAAAATGTCAGAGCCTGAGTTCAAAGTCTGGTATTGCACAAAATGAAACCCATAACAAAACCAACAAATCTCCACGAATAAGCACAGAATCTATTATTGTCATTGTATATGTCAGAGAAAGATGTTGAGTCAATTAATTGTGTGATCCAACTGAAAAATAATTTTTAAAAGGATATTTGGTTAAATTCCCAATTAGCCACAGACTGGTGTACTGTATTAAGCACGATATTTCTCCTACCTAAATTAAACACAGGAAAATTAAATATGCTGCTTAGATGTTTAAACTCCTCTTGCAAAACTTTGAAAGTCTCACAGTGCCTTAGGTAGAGACAAAATTACAGACAGGAATTGTGGATTTTGTGTGGGTTTTGTATCAAGTGATTTGGTCTCTTTTACTCACACATTTCTCTTCTTATACACTTACATGCAACACCAATACCTTATTTTACATGAAGAAATCTGAATTCCTTGCCCTTTAAAACCAACTGCTGACTGTACGTGTCCTCCAGTAAATGCTGCTCAACCACTGATGATTTGTTGAAGCTGCATGGGGGCCATCCATAAATCAGAAACGCATTTAGAGCTCTGTCCAAATTATAAATTCAATAACTCGGGTGGAAAATATAAATCAAGTGAGTACTGTGCAACTGTCAATCAATTGAAATAGATTAATAACCTCAACTGAAGTGATTTGATGAACTACAGAAGTTATGGCAACTGCAAGACTTGAGCCCTAATTCTGAGAGCCCTTCACAGTGTTGGAAATAGACTGTTGTACACTGCAGAATGACAGTGGGAAACTGTCAAGAGCCAGCACTGTGGGCTTTATTCAGCTAATACCTTTTCTGCTCTGTTTGCATAATTCCTTTACTCTGGAAATGCATATTATTATTTTACAGATGAAGTGCTGAAGGTTAAAAGGTAGAATGACTTGGGCCCATCACGTGCTGAAGTGATCTACATGAGATGTAGAGCAGGATACACATTATGTGGACCATCTTCTTCTGGAATTGAATACTTTAACAATTGTAGTGGACTCTTTTTTATATAGTTCTAGTAGAGGTGGGTGGCTGGTGAGTAGGATTCCATACTGCTGTTATTTTCAGTTGAAAACCATGTGCATGAACTAGAGTAGAACATAATCTAAGAAACTCAACATAAATCCAGAGTATGTTGGAATCATTTGTTTTAATGATAAATAGGCCTATTTAATTTTCCTTGTTTGAATGAATTATTTCAATTTATCAAGGTACTACATTTCACTCGAGTATTTCTCATGACTTCATAAATCTTTAGGATCACTACAGTTAAAAGAATAAGGTACTTTAACTTTTATGTTTATAATGACCTTCCTGGACCACTGAGCCATGAACCAAAGGTTGGTCACTCTGAAGACACAAGAAACATTGCACCCTGCTGAGGAGTTTCATTAGAGTTAGCAAAATATTTTATGCCAATATCTCATTGTCCTTTTCCCATAGATCATTTCTTACGTTGTGTTCATCGATTTTACGAACACATTTGTGCATTGACTTTGCTCTGGGCTGTGATAGTGATTGTGATGTGTACTATCATAGCTAATTCTCTAACCAACACTGAGAAGACATTCTTATCAGCATGAGACATGTTGAGTATCCAGGAGCTCTACAGATTGGCTTGGAAAAGAGAATGAACACACAGGGCCTGCCGGGCAGGAATGTGAGTGATGCCACTGACCCACTATTCCAACATGTGAGAGGAGAAACGAAAATCTTAAATTCTTATTCCCCAAAGGTAGCATGGTTTCACAAAGCCCATTTCCAATTAGCGGGGTTTTTTTTGTCACCTCGAAACAGCAGCAATGTAAAACTATTAGGATATTTATCTTCGGCCAGTAAATCTTGAACAGTTACAGCCTCAGTGTGGGAGCACGTGGAGGCATTGTTACTGGCAGGCACTGAAGTCACATGGGTCCTGCCCGTGAAGCAGAGGGAGGTGATGAGAGCAGACCACAAAATGCATTGAAGGTTGAGAAAACTTGTTAGGACAAGAATGGCAAACACGATTTGCTACAATTACCCAAGGAAATGAAAGGATACTTGGAAATTCACATTACTCCCTTCAATTCCAAAACGATCTATTTCTGCTCAATTCTATGTAAATACTAAGAAATCAACACTAAAAAATCCATTTCTCCCCAGGCATGTGACGAAGCACAGCATAGACAGAGTAAGTGATCTGGGACTGAAGGACTTGGGGTTGGAGAGACCTGGTCCCAGAATATCCAGTTCCTTTCAGCAGAGTGCAGTTGTGTGAGAAAAATGATGTTAGCTCTCCAAACATAAGGGAAAGCTACCTGGAGAAATCAAAGGGAAAGAAATATATTTTCTTATTACCTATTTCTTTTTTTTTTTAA